>NW_020869203.1:357221-372221 GCF_003789085.1 Penaeus vannamei
CTGTCAATCAGTATAGTGGCTCTTTATAACTGAATTAGAGACCATTATACTCACTCACTCACTTACTCACTCACTCTCTCTCTCTCTCTCTATCTCTCTTTCTTTCCCTCTCTCTCTCTTTCTTTCCCTCTCTCCCTCTTTTCTTCCTCTCTCCCTCTTTCTTTCCCTCTCTCCTCTCTTCTTTCCCTCTCTCCCTCTTTCTTTCCCTCTCTCCTCTTTTCTTCCCTCTTCTCCCTCTTTCTTTCCCTCTCTCCCTCTCTTTCTCTTCCCTCTCTTTCTCTCTCCTCTTCTTTCCCTCTTCCTCTCTTTCCCTCTCTATCTATCTCTCTCTCTTTTGTTCCATATTCATATTTCCATAAAGAGGATCACCTTTCCAGAAACACATTTACGAGTGTAGACCAAATTGTAATATTATTGTAGCAGTATTATCTTCTGTTCTAATGTTTCCGATTATCATAATTCCCTTACGAAGCACAATTAGTGTTTTGAATTATACTTTACATAATTTCAGTGAGAGAGCAAATGTTTTCATATATTTTTATTTTCTTTTTCATCGCTAATACCTGTATTGGAAATAGTCTTTATAATTGTCTTTTACATTTTTATGTAGTATCTACGTGATTAAATGTTGTCTATGATCAAATATCTATAGTTTATATATGATGTTATTTGTATGACTAAACAGTGTCTATTTTTTATTCCATTTCATTATAAATTTTATGTTATGCTTTTAGTATGACGACGGTCATTTTTTTCTCTATTTCAATAGAGAGAACTCTGGTCTTGATGCACTTGCTCGCTTTTAAATTTTCTTGAGAAGATATCTGATGGTATTCTTGCTATTATGGTCCCAGCCTCTCTATATTGTGACTCCCCACCTGAATGTCAGCTCTCGTCCTTCTGTAGTGTGTCTACTTTTCCTGCGGTATTTTTTTTATGTGCTTCGTTAGCGAGTCTATTGGAGGCCATAATATAAGGCTGTGAAAACTGTTATTAGCCGTTTTTGTTACAAAGCTTTAAATTATTTAATTCTCCTTCCAATTACTAAATATATTTTATCTACTGTTTTTTCTGTCTAGATGGGTAAAACTTATTGCATCTTATACCTCAAAATCAATTTTATAATCTCCAAGAAGTGGAAAAATATGATCCGTTAATACTTTCGACTTCATGTCTCCTAGAATATAATTATATTATTAAATTTGGATTCAAGTATTATATTATAAGTACTACCATTTACAATATCACTACTACTATTATTACCATTGTTTATTATCATTTAATTTTTTCATAATTATTATTATTAATTATATCAATTATATATATTACATTTACTAATATTATCATATTATAATTTATACATTATTATCATTATTTATAGGATTATAATGTATGTATTATCTATATTATTTCGTTACATATTGATATAATTTACTATTATTAATTATATATTGTTCATCATTTAAATTAATAACTTATATTTATTTTATATTATAATGTTTATTACATTTAATTTCAATATTACATTATTATTCTATTTACATTATTTGTTGTTTATATATATATTGCATTAATTAAATATTTACATATTATTTTAATTCAATTGTTTAATCTAGGCTATATAATGAATCGTTTATTATCATACTCACTTCAACATTTATATTACTCTACAATTCCTTGTATATCTATAGTTTATCTAATTATTGTTATCTTTGTATTATATTCAGCTATTTTACGCTCAAGTTATCATTTTATATTAACTAATTTAATATAAAATGCGTATCATACTCCTATTTCTAATATAACTATATTATAACTTAGTTAATGGATATAATTTTTTCTATTATTCTCAATAACACTACATTATCGTATAACTTACTATTTTTTAAACATTAATCTTCATTGCTATTATTAATACAATATAATTAATTATTCATATATTGTAATTACACTATTGCTAGTTCTATCTACTTTATTATTATTCTCATTATCTCATAATTATCTGTCTATATCTTCCTTATCTATCTATTCTATTCATTATCATATATCGCCATATAATTCTTACTATTATTCAAGTTTACTCGTATCTATCTATATCTCTACTATATCTAATTTCATCATGATTCCTTTATTTTATTATATATTATTATATAATATCTCAAAAAACGAAATCATTGAAAAATATCATATTTATTTATTTTTCCTCTATATTCATAAGATCATCATTTGTCGTCCAATTTATTACTAATATATATTACATGCGTGCGCCGCGCCAACATATTCATACTACACTTTATACTCCATATTGGTTATCTAATTATATTTAATTACATTTATTACCATCACTAAATTTTAATTCGTTTATCATATCTGACTTTAATCATCACCATTATAATCTCTTTGTGTGTGTTGTGTGTGTGTGTGTGTGTGTGTGTGGTGCAGTTGTGTGTGTGTATGTGTGTGTGAGTTGTGTGTGCCCAAAAATGTGTGATGTGTTCTGGGGTGTGTGCTGTCGTTGCGCCGCGCCCGTCTGTGATGTTAGTTCTTCAGAGCCAAAGCAGCGCTAATCGATCGCCCGTCGTGGTGGCAACACATTCCGTCCTCCCCCTATCTTCCCTCCCCCCCCTCTCTCTCTCACCCTCCTCTCTCTCACCTCCCCCTCTCTCTCTTTTCTTTATTTCTATCTCTATCTCTCTCCCTTCATTTCCACCTTTTCCCGAAATCAAAAAAAACCTCCCTCTCACCCATCGCCAGCGACCACACGAAACCACCACACCCCCGCAGCTTCATTTCCCCGCAAATTCATTTAATTCATTTCAAGATTAATTATCCCGTTGATTGCAGTGGCGCTGTATCAGAGCGAGGTTTTCAATATCAAATGATATGTGATATGTTTGCGTGCGGGAACTTTGCATCTGGTGGCACTAGGTAAAATGCCGTGTTACACTTAATGACCATTTTACATACATAACGACATGTTTAGATGCAATTTTTGAATGATTATGTACACGCATTAAGAAAAATGTGGACAGAAAAATGTTTACACACGTGTAAATGTGTATACATCTAAGGAATGGTAATATAGGAGAATGTGCACACACCAAGAAGAGGTAGCCATAATAAAATGGTCACACACATCAAATGGTAGTACACATTGGAAGATATTCACATATCAAATGAATGTAGACATGGAAGAATGTACACTCAACAACTGAATGTTTAAACAGGAAAAAGAAGACATACCAAATGAATAGACACACAAGAAATTATGTACATACATGAAATACATACACTTGGCAGGATCTAAACACTTTGCACATTATCAAAAAATAGAATAAAATGTTAGGAACACAAAATGAATTTAACAAAATAAACAAAAAACAAAAAAACATAGAAAAGGAAATGGAAGGGAAAGTAAGGAGAAAAGAAAAGAAAAGAAAATTTAAAGCAAAACAAAAGAAAAAAAGAAAACTAGAAATAAAACAAAACATTTTCTTTATAAAATGGACTAAAGAGAAGAGAAATAAGAGAAACAGAACGAAATTGAAATACAATAAGAGAACACAATGGAAAAGGAATGAAGAGGGGATTACATCATAGTTAATCCTCTGCGTATCGAGATTTATCTCTCTCATCTCTTGTACGTCCTCTCTCTCTCTCTCTCTCTCCTGTACACGGTAAAATAAAAATAATGATACTAATATGATAAGTAATAATAAAATTAAAATAGTGATATATTATCAAATTTATAACTATGCTAGAATTATTACTATGTATTAATAATACTCTGCAAAAATATTTATGGCTTATAATATATACATTATTATTTCATTATTGTATTCTACTTATATGTACTAATTATATATTGTAATTCATTATGTATATTATAATGTATATATTATCAACTATACTAATATTATACCTCATAATATATTATTTATTACATGTATGTATGCATGTATGTACTGTATATAGTACTATACATAGTATATTTATACACATCATATCTAGTTCTTGAAAATATAACATTATCTCTCTACTCATCTCTCTCTCTTCTTCTCTATATTTTATAATTATAATTGTAAATATTTATTTATTTATTGAATAATTATGATTAAAAAGGTTTACAATAGTGATAATTATATAATTGCTCGTATGTAGTGACACGACGGCGTCGGTATTATTCTCTCATATATATATTCTCTCATATTTATAATAGTGTAATTAATTATGTGTGATAGATTAGATAGTATTAGATAGATAAGCTAAGGTTTAGATAGATAGATAGATAGAAGATAGATAGATAAGATAGATAGATTATAGTAGTATATATAGATACATACATTACCATAATTATATATTATTATATACCTCGTTATATGTTGAATAATATTCGATATGTATATATAACATATTATTTGTGTACATTATATATAGGGAGAGTATATCCTATATATGCTATTATATACATCTTAATATGTAATTATATTTAAAATATATTGAATTTAATTATTTATCTATATATTATGTATATTATATGTATATATATCTATTATATGTAAATACGTGTAATTTTTATATTATATGCATAGTAATAGATATATAATTACTCTAGCATGGTATTATATAGTAGATATAATAATCTATTATCATATAGTGATACATATATGAACATATGCATATATTAATATAATATCATATATATATATATATAGTAATATAATATATTATAATAATTATTATAATACTTGTACATATGTGTGATGTACTGTGTATTAAAACGTTGTGTAACAATTATTCTACGGCCGGCAGATTATAGTGTTTTCCTTGTTGAGTGATATTTTGTGTGTGTGAGTTCTAATCCAGAGCGGTGAAACCAGAAAATTCTCATGAGGGGAGTATAAGACAAAGTTTGGTAATTTGACTTTTGCATCAGGTTCAACGTTCCCTTTTGGCTTGTTGCTCATAAGTAGACTTCGGCTATTATGCTAAAACCGGAAAGTAAATGAGGTCAAAGTTTACTGGGAATATCTCCAAATACGATATTAAAGGCATAGTACCACCGGAACCCCATATAGATAGTCTCAGACAGCGCACAGATTCTCATCATATCTACCCTCTCTCTTTTGATATATATTTATATAATATATATATTAAATTATAATATATATATATCTGTGTGTGTGTGTGTGTGTGAAATGTGTGTGTGTTTTTGCGTGTTGCGTGTTGTCTGTGTGCGTGTGCGTGTGCAGTGTGAGTTGTGCGTGTGCGTGTGCGTGTTGCGTTGTAGGCGTGTGCGTGCGAACTGTTTATGTAGATATATATATTAACTGGATCGTTGGTGTGTCACTCATATTATAACTATATATACAATATGTTCTAAGTGTTTAGTCACTATACGTTTTACATACATACAAGTATATATATATTTTATATTATATGAATTTAGTGAATCTAATATATATATATTCTAACTAAGTTCCGTCTTACTATGGGATGAATCCTTGTTAAAGATATAAATTAGGTGTGCATAGATAATCTCACTCGAGTAAAAGATGAACAAACAATATAGATGAGAGTGTTTGCTAGTTATCTGTTCTATACTCTGATCTGTCATGCGAACTCTCACGCGCCACACACAATGCGCGACACATACTTACGGACGCGACACACCAACACACCTTCACCATGATCACACTACTTTATCATTACACACATGTTCATTATTCTCTAGCAACATCAGACGACAGAGAAGACAGATGAGACATGAGTATAGATATAATATAGTAGAATGAGTAGAGAGTAATATAGTTATGTATATAAATTATGATAGATGTAATATATGTATTATATATATGAAGTATATATAACACAGATATAGATATATATGATAGTGAATTGAATATACGTGATAATATATATATATATATATATAGATAATATATGGATATATATATGATTGATCATATATAATGTAGTATATTATATAGTACGTAATATATTATATATATGTATATATTTGGAGTGATAATATAATGGTAGATATTATTATATAGGATAGTATATATATATATAGATAGTATATATATATATATAACATGAGTAAATATGACGATGTATTTGTATCTTATGTACTCTATCTATCTATCTATCTATCTATCTATCTATTATCTATCTATCTAATTCTATCTATTATATATTAGTTAATATATATAGATAGTAATATATATAATATATGTATGGAGATATGTGTACATGGATACAAGTTTAGTGTATATATGAGAAAATAGGTTAAGATATAATTCATTTAGAATAGTATAAAGTATAGTAATATTATGAATAATTGATAATATGTTATAATGTGAATGGAGAGATATAACATACGATAATAATAATAATTAACACAGTAGTATATATGGTAATATTATATATAGAGATAGATAGTAATGAATAGATAGAAAAGGGATATATATTAGAGATAGATAGTAATGGAGAGAGATATAATTATGCTTATGATTAGTATGTTTGGTCATATGTTATGGCATGTAAGTAAATGGATTATGAACTAGTGAGTAGATAGTATGAGATATAGGGAAGAGGAGAGAGAAGAGAGAGAGAGATGAGGAGAGAGGAAGAGGATATACATATGTGTGTGTGTGTGTTTGATGTATGGTGTGTGATGGAGTGTTTATTGAAATGTGTATGTGTTGTGTGTGTTCTATGTATGTGTGTGTGATGTTAATGTATGGTCGTAGTGTGTGGTTTATGTATGTGTGTGTGTGTGTTAGTAATGTCGTGTGTGTGTTTATGTATGTGATGTGTGTGTTTAATGTATGTGTGTGTAGTGTGTGTGATTGTATGTGTAGTGGGTTTGAGTGTGTGTGTTTTATGGTATGTGAGATAGAAGTGGTGGATGGTTTATGTATGGTGTGTGTGAGATGTTGTGAGAATTTTACCCTTTACAAAACTTTCAATTGAATTCAGAAATATGGTATACCGATGCTTAAACGCACTGGTCTTAAGGCTGTGTGGGGTGGACTGAATATCATTCTCTGGTGTGAGTGTGAAAATCTATAACGGCCAAAGAAGAGACAGTTATGTTCATTAGCCTTAATTCTAGTTGAGGAACGAGAGAGAGGATGAGAGCATAGAAAGAAGAAAGGACAGAAGTAGCAATATGAGTAAGAGAGGATGATAGACTCGCATATAGAGAATAGTGCGTGTGGATTTGAGTCTAGAGAGATTAGAAGAGTGCAGTAAGAAAGACGAGAAAGAAATATGAGAGGAGATGGCACCCCGCATGCTGCGAGGAGAGAGGATGTGAAGACAGATTTGAGAGTGATCTAAGGTTAAACTCTTAAAGACAGACCCTCCCGGTATTCGCTAGAAGACTAATTAGAAAATCGAGAAGATTCGAGTATTCAGTATGACGAGTAAGTAAGCCATCGATAGAGAAGAGACAGAAGACGGTTGAGGCGAGGGAGGGCTGGCGAGAGTTGAGAGTCAGAGTCCAGACGTCCCAATCACTTATGCTCATAACACTAATATCAATGATGTGTTTTACGCCTTACAATACTACATTAAGACGTTCATTAACATTGACAATTCTAAATCAACTATGTTCTTTTAGATCTTTCAAGAGGTCTCTAGCCTTTTCGCGGAGAGTGGTATTATATAATTTTTCGGATCTAGTATTTGTGCTTTCCCTCTAGCTTCCACTGGAGCGCCGGTGTCTAGTCCACTGGGACTCCTGACTAATAATTCCCGGCAGTGTTGTGATTGGCCACAGGACAGAAAAGTTGTGTTAGACATTTTCAGTGGCTACTTATGATAGTTGGGGGAGGGGGACTCGCACGCGCTTCAGTACTTAGGAAAATAAGGGCCAGGATATACTGTGATGTGTGTGTTGGGTCCTTGGGTATGTACAACCACCCATTACAGCATATTCTATTACAATGCTTTTTATTTCTCATTTTGTTGCATTCGTGTGTATATGATATTCAATATATATCTTCTAGGCGATCATTCTACACTACAAACAATTTTACTAATCTCACTAATTGTAGTTGCAATGTATGATATATATTAATTTACATTTATCATTCGATAAGTGTATCAAAATCACTCGAATATCCAATATCTAGTTAGGCAAAATAGATGATTTGATATATAACAAGCAACTATAATATATATGTAGTGATGTCTGCGTTGAGAGGGAACAACGATGGTGTGTCGTGTTGGATCGATGTGGTGTGTGGTCAGTTGATGTGTGGTGTGTTGATAGTCTGTTTGTGATGCTAGACTCGTTTTGCCCTCACAATATATGATATATATGTTAAACAATATATTATTAATAACAATATACTACAATACTACTCACTAATTTTTACTAATATACGACAATATTTTATATATTGAATATCCTAACTCTATTTTGTATAATAACAAAATTTTGTCATATTGATCATGCCTTTATAAAATAAAGTAAAGATACGTTATATTAAACGTTTATCTAGCTAGGTGGACTTATATATATATATATATTTACATAAAATATATTACATGATACATTCTACAATTCTAGTTTATTATATGAATACTGGCTATATATAATCTATTTATAGTATATGTTTATAACAATCTATATAAATTTAAATCAGATACCTATATCATATATATATAGATTATATATTATATATTATATATTATTATATATAAGTTTATTATATTATTTTATTATATGTGAAGTGGATATGTAATATATATTATTTATATATTATAATATGTATATATATAGAGAGAGAGAACGGCATCTACTCGCCCCCATACTCCAATTACTATTTAGTCACCCGATCAAGTTCTCCTTGAACAGCACCGAGGCTGACTCCTTCCCGGCTGAGCCTTCGACCAGGTGGAGGAGAGAGGCGCTCCTTCACGTCACTCACCTGTACCAAAATGCACTAATTGATTTCTAATCTTAGCACAGCACCCAGTGTGATTGCTCTCGCTTCAGGTAGAGAGCTTTTAGTAGCTTGTATTTAACACACACACAAATACAATCAAACATATGTATATACACACGAACAGATGCACACAAATGCATAGCCATGCACAAACACACACAAACCCAACCCACAAACAACAAACAAACCCATACACCCACAACGATACGATGATGCCTGCTTCTCGGTGGGTCGCAATGACCTCGCGGTGAAGTGGAGGCCTCGGCTGTACAGGAGGCTTCCGGCCCACTTAGCGTCATCAAGTGTAGGTAATCCTATACGTCGCTGAGGCGAGAGGTATCCCTGCGAGCGTTGTCATGGCATCTCTCGTCGACTTAACCTCTGTGGACAGAAGAGCGATGGATGCTTATCAGGGTGAAATACACTGTGTTATGTTTGTTTGAGCATCATCGTGTTGGCTTTGTATTAATGGGAAAAACGCTTCTGGTTGTTGAGCATCACCCAGCAAAAAGTAAATATAGGTCTGGCTACTTGTTATGTTACCATGGTGTCAGAATGTAGAACAATTACTTTTCTCATTTCCTCTTCCCTTCTTCTTCTATCAGTTATCTCAAGTAAAATAACTGAGGTACACACACTGCCGACCCAGCACAACACAGGCTGCCGTTCCCAATAACTGCAAACTCTCTTAGACTAGTAAACTTCCATTGAAGTTTTCCTTACCCTCGTTGCTACTTTGCGCGAAATCCGAGGCGTTCCGCGTGACTCAGGCAAAACTTGAGACCAAAACAAGACGCGGAAACGAAACGAGTCGACAGGAGAGTGCAGAGCAAGCCTCGCATTGGTCTGGGGTCGTGAGCTCCTGGGAGGACTCTCGGCAACGGAATGCCTTCAGGAGGGCGAAGGACGCACGCAGCGCCGAAGGCTGTGTGGTGTGTGGTGTTGTATTTGTGTATGTATTTGTTTGTGTAATATATTATATATAAATATATATATATATATATATATATATATATACATACACACACACACACACACATATATACATACATGCATATATTATATATATATATATATATATATATATATATATATATATATATATATATATATATATACATACATACATACATATATATATATAACATACATATATATTATATATATATTATATATATATATTATATAATAATATATATATATATATATATATGTATGTATGTATGTATGTATATATATATATATATATATATATATATATATATTAATATATATATATATTATATATACATGTCCATTGATAAATTTAGCAATTTCAAAATCAAATGAAAAATCATGAAATCAAAAGCATAACTAAAATTATTGACTATCATAAACTTAACTTTACAAGGCAGTAGAGTAAGCTAAGGAACCAGCGCTACAAACACAAAGTGATATTTCAGCAATAACGCAAAATTTGTTTACACTGAATTACAATAAACTGACTAACCCAAGCCCATATCATAGCACAATAGGTCCTCATAGCATCACATCACATACTAATATAACCAACTACATAAACATAATCACTAACGTGCCACATATTAAACCCAAAATTACTCCAGGAATTGACAATGACTGGTTAAGGTACGATTCATACCGAAATCATTTTGCTAAATGTCAATAATTCTCACTCAATTCTTAGGTGTAGCGTTTGGTCTTCACCTAGATTAAATATCATATTTTTGCTCCAATCATCATAATAAATACATAAATAAATTATTAAAACACATTACTTTAAAGCAGAATATGTGGTATTCCTTTATATTGTCAATAACTAATGATTGTTATAAAATGTATTACGAAATAACAATACAGAACAAACTGCATAAAAGAAATATTTGCATACTAGAATGTTATGAACATAGTCAATGTTGAGAAAGGACAAGGAACAGTTTATTCGGAGTCTTGCAGAGGAAGTCGAAGGCCATTTCTTAGCAAATGACCATCCTACCTAACAGGTCATGAACTCGAAGCCCTCTTCACAGGTGACGGCAGTTCGCTTAATAAGTGGCCAGATCGTCTCAGATCCTGTTCTTGTGCGGGAACGTTGGGCTGAGTATTTTGAGCAGTTGTACCAGGATGATCCACCAAAAGTTAACTTGGATGTGGGAAAGTGTCGAGATTTCGTTGCCAGATCCACCCATCAGTGAGGACCTGGTATCTGCGGTATCCCAGCTGAACTATGGAAGGCTGGTGGTGAACCTATGGCGCGGGGGTTGTCTGACAGTCTGATACCGTTCCTGTTCCCCCTGACCTGTTGTGGGGTGTGGTCATCCTTCTCTGGAAAGGGAAAGGGGACCCTTGGGACTACAGCAATCACCGAGGCCCATTATGCCAGCCAAAGTTCTTCCTCACATCATTCTGAGACGTATCCAAGACCACCTGCTGAGGCACCAGAGGCCGGAGCAATCTGGATTCACTCCTGGTAAGTCCACAATAGACCCCCTATTCTGGCGGGCGCTTCGAGTCGTTGTAGAGCGCCGTCGTGAGTTCGGGCGTAGGCCTCTTCAACTTACATCGATCTCAAGAAAGCGTTCGATATGGTGCATCGGGAATCACTGGGAGATCCTGAGATTGGGAGGAATTCTAAGGATTATTGGACTAATAGCAAACTTGTATACTGGCACTGAAAGTGCTGTAAAGTGTGTGTGTGGGGAGGGGGGTTGTCGAGCTTCTTTCCTGTTTGTTCAGGAATGAGGCAAGGCTGTGTCCTTGCACCAACACATGCATGGACTGGATACTGGGCAGAGCTACGGTCCAATGTCATTGTTGAGTAAGTAACTCTGGACAATATCAAGGTTAATGACCTTGATTTTTCTGATGATACTATTCTGAGTCTCTGAAAACCCTCGTGGTGGTTCTGGATGCATTTAGCAATGAAGCGATGCCCTTGGGTCTAGAGGTCTCTTGGTCCTAGACCAAGATCCAGGACTTCGAGTACTTGCTAGGAGAACATTGTGGCGAGGACATTGAAGTCACAGAGAGCTTTACATACCTTGTTAATGCAGTTCATAACTCTGAGCTGTCAGATCAAGAAGTCAGTAGACGGATTGGCCTAGCAGCAGGGGTCATGAACTCTCTCGATAAGAGTATTTGGAGATGCCGGTAGCTGCGCAGGACCAGATTACTCGTTTTCAAGGCCCTGATAATGTTAGCTTTACCATTCGGTAGTGCAACCTGGGCGTTATCCTGCGCCTTGGAATCTCGTCTTGATGCCTATTGTAATAGGTCCTTACGCCAGATCATGGGGTATGGTTCTTCCCCGTCGGCGTTAGCTTCCCGATGATGATGATAATGAACACGTACTATATACATAATTTACTAAGTAAAATACCATGAGAAATGAATCAAAGTCTACTGTAGACAAAATTGCAACTTCATCACATATTTATACTTAATATCAAATACACATTAAAAATGGTAAGTGTAGACAAGAAAATTGTTATAGGTGAGACAGAATCATTCTAAGACATTAATTGATCATTCCTAAACAAAACTAACTAAGGCATTAACATGCTATTTCAAATACTACATAAACACGTTTTACCTGGTAGTTTAGCCTTTAAATCCACAAGAAAAGCACATATGACAAAGCATCAACCTATGTCTTACGCTTTGGTATTTTAATCAAAGACAAAATAATTTGCCCCTACTGTTGCCAACCCGGTGCGCACAAAGTTTGGCGTCAACTCTAAAACCCAAACATTAGCCTTATAGAGTATCTACAAGCCACAACTATGTGATCAATCTTGAACTCATAAAAACTACCTCCTCTCACAACAAAATAACATATAAATCATTACCTTTTGAAGCTTATTTTCCGAAATATTGTGGCTGTGCACCGAGGAACGACCAAGCGTCCTTCCGCCCCTTAGCAACAGCGCCACCACAAAGGAAGTGACGTCACACACAAATACTAGACTTCTAATTAGATAAATTTCCCTTTGTGTTTAACTCAAATATTGATTCAGTATAAATCAATTGTTGTTTTATTAGATAATCTAAATTACCCTTTCGAAATGATTGAAGAAAATTAACTGTGCTATCAGCGATAAACTTTTGACTCATGTAACGAAATTATTAACCTTTGAATAAAACAACTGATAAAAGGGACATATGCATACACACGCGCATACACACACACACACACACACACATACACACACACACACACACACACACACACACACACATATAATATATATTATATATATATTATATATATATATATATATATATATATATATATATATATTATATAATGTGTTTCTGAGATATCTTTGTGCAATTACAACCTCTTTCACAATTTTTTTCCCTTGTACCTTCTGCGTGTTTATTGTATTCAATGTTTCGAATATTTTTCTTTCTTTTATATCAGAAGCCAAGGTCGAGTTGCCGCGTCTCCAAAAAGCCGTTAGACATTACGGGTCACCGGAGAATACTCAGAAAGCGAGAATTTCGACCTTATGCTCGGCTGACGTAAAGGAGAGATTGCCGGTATGCAAATGAGTGAGGATTTGGGCAAGGTATATATTCATCCTTCAATTTTTTGCGGTCAATTTTTCGCGAAGGAGTGAGAAAGTGCCAAATGGATTATTGGCATGATAGCCTGAGCGCCTGGTTAATGGGCTGGAAGTTGTGGCTTTGTGTGTGTGTCTGAGTCTTTGGGTGAGTGGGTGGGCGTGTGGATCTGTGTGTGTGCGTGTGTGTGTGTGTGTGTGTGTGTGTGTGTGTGTGTGTGTGTGTGTGTGTGTGTGTGTGTGTGGTGTGTGTGTGTGTGTGTGTGTGTGTGTGTGTGTGTGTGTGTGAATGAGTGTTTAATTATGATTTCGTAAATAATGGTAATAATAATATTCATAATCATTTCATTATCATTTCAGACCTCGCACTAAACTGGTTACGCCATTGAGCGCTTCTCTCTCTCTCTCTCTCTCTCTCTCTCTCTCTCTCTCTCTCTCTCTCTCTCTCTCTCTCTCTCTCTCTCTCTCTCTCTCTCTCTCCTCTCTCTCTCTTTCTCTCGTCTCCTCCTTCTTCCCTATCTATTTTCTCTCTCTCCTTCACCTCTCTCTCTGTCTCCTTTGCCTCCCTCTCTTTCTCTCTGCACCGCCTTACCTCCCTTCTTCCCTTCCACCATCAAGTACTTTAAGAACCCTGAGGACCAAGATAACCTAGTTGCCAGTCCGGAATCTCCTTCAGCAAATTCCTCTCTCTATTTAGTAGTTTCATTACCTTCTAATTACTCATTCCCTTTGTCCATGGTTTATTTTTTTCCTTCGTTATACTCCTCAAACACTAAGTACATTTCCACACCCTCTCAGTTTCCTCTTCATCTCCTCTGCTGGAGTCCGTAGGGAAGGATCGGAATAACGTAACAAGTAGTTTGGTTTTGGTGTTTGTTTTCCTTTTCCCGTTTTCTTTATCTGGCTTTTTTATGCTATTTACTTGATTATTTGTTCGGTCTTATATCTTTATGGATCAAACTCCCTAAGTAAATAGTGTAAGTAAATAGTAAAAAGTAAATAGTAAACAATGCACACTTTTCGATCTGCAGGTTACATTTTGTTTTATTTTTCGTTCGACACTGTTTTATACGTTCACATTTCTTCATATTTACGTTTGGACAAATTTTCTCGCCTTTCGACATTTTGGCAAACTTTCTGTTTATGTAAAACTTCTGGCAATTCGGCAAGGAATACCGTGATATTTGCGATGTCACCTACAATCACCAATGTCATTTCTATTGTATAATTTCCTCGAGATCAACACATTGTAATGATTATAAGAAATTAATCTCATTCAGTTCTAATCCTAATCGTAAACAGTGTTTGATCCTTTTGCAGATTCTTTAAGCGATTCATCTCTAAGCATGTTTAGGATATTTAGACTTAAGTGGGTGTTTTTATTTATGCCTCAAATTATCTAAAAACCTTACTATGATCAACAAAACATCTAAATATTACTTTGACATCACGAAAATTCTTTCACAGTGATCGTG
>NW_020869203.1:374721-382221 GCF_003789085.1 Penaeus vannamei
GGCTTTGTGAACTTTTCGTAAAAAAAGAGACCGAATTCTTACACGGATACTTAGTACAGAAGTTATCCAAACAAAAATATTCTACAGTATGTCTAGGAACTCCGTGAAAAAGAAGTTTTAATCCTCTTAGCCCACATATGTTGGCTGCCCAAGACGTACATGCATCATATTACATCCATAACGCTAGGACACGTAAACATGGAACAAGATTTTTTTTTTTTTTTTTTTTTTTTTTTTTTTTGTATATATGCTCTTCCACAGATTAGTTTTGTTTTGCTTCAGGGCTTATGGTACGTTCTCTCTTGTGTAGCATTATTTTTTTTACCTTTCTATATGCTCCAGAAAATTGACGTCGAGATACTGAGATCCTGTGTTATATAGTGTAGTCTGGGTTAGAGATATAGATACTCGTTATATACCATATGTGCTCGGGTCTTCTTGAGAACCTAAACGTTATACTGCACTTGATTACTGTCTCTCTCTCTCTCCCTCTCCCTCTCCCTCTTTCTCTTTCTCTTTTCTCTTTTCTCTTTCTCTTTCTTCTTTCTCTTGCTCTTCTTGCTCTTGCTCTTGCTCTTGCTCTTGCTCTTGCCTTGCTCTGCTCTTGGCTTTTTTTCTCTTGCTTGCTTCTCTGCTCTTGCTCTTGCTCTTGGCTCTTGCTCTTGCTCTTGCTCTTGCTCTTGCTCTTGCTCTTGCTCTTTCTCTTTCTCTTTCTCTTTCTCTTCTCTCTCTCTCGTCGCTCTTTCTCTCTCTCTCTCTCTCTCTCTCTCTCCTCTCTCTCTCTCTCTCTCTCTCTCTCTCTCTCTCTCTCTCTCTCTCTCTCTCTCTCTCCCTCTCTCTTTCTCTCTTTTCTCTCTACCTCTCACTCTCTCTCTCCCTCTCCCCTCTCCATCTCCATCTCCCATCTCTCTCTTTCCCGGCTCCCCTCTCTCTCTCCTCTCTTCTCGCTCTCCACCCTCTCTCTGCTCAGCGTCTTTTCCGCTGGTTCTCCCTCTCTCTCTCTTCTCCTCTCGTCGCTCTCTCCTCTCTCGCTGGCTCTTCGCTGTCGGCTCCTTCTCTCTCGTCCTCCGTCTCTCCTCTCTCTCTCGCTCTCCCCTCTCTCTCTGCCTCGCGCTAGTCCTCGCCTCTTCACCTCTCTCCTCGCGGGGCCATTTCGCGTCGCTCTCTCGCCGCTCCTTCCTCTCTCTCTCTGCTATCCGCTCTCAACCCACCTCCTCGTCTCTTCCGCCTACTCGCTCTCGCATTCTCCCCTCTCTCCTCCTCGCTCTCGCCTTCTCTTCTCTCTTCGCCTTCGCTCTCCCCCTCTCGCGTCTGGCCTCTCGCTCTCCTCCCCTTCCGTTTCTACGCTTCTCTCTGCTCCAGTTCGCTCGTCCCTCTCTCTTCCGCTCTCTCTTCTCCCGCCTACTTCTCTGATCGCATGTGCGCTCCTCCGCTCTCTTCTCTCGCTCTCGCTCTTCCCCTCTCTGGTCTCTTTCTGACCTTCTCGCTCTCCCCTCTCTCTTTCGTTCTCGGCTCGCTACTCTTCCTCTCTCTTATCCTCTGTCCACAGCCCCACTGGCCTTGGGCCCTAGCCCCCGTCGCTATCTCGGCCTCGTCTCCTCTCTTCTCTCTCTCGCTTCTCGCTCTGCCCTCTTCTCCCTCGCTAGGGCCCTCGGCCGACCGAGCTGCAATCCGCAGGGTGTCACCGCTCATCCGGCTCTTCGCTCATCCCTCTCTCTCTCATCTGTCAATCTCCTCTTCTCCTCGCTCTCGCGTCCATCCCCTTCTCTCTCTCGCTCTCGCTCTCCCTTCATGCCCTCTCGCGTCCATCGCGTCGTCTCTCACCCCCCCATCTCCCTCTGCTCCTCTTGTCTCGCTCCTCCCGTGTCCCCGCTGTTACCCTGCCCATCTTCTCTTCTCGCTCCTCTCGCGCTGTTCCCTCTCATCTCTCGGCTCGTTCCGTATCCCTCTCCTTCATGCTTCTGGTCGTTCGCTCTCCCTCTCTCGCCCGTCTCCTCGACAGTCGCCTCCCCTTCTCCCCTCTCTCTCCTCGCTGTCCCTCGCCTCTCTCGTCGTCTGCCGCTTCCCTTCCTTCGTTCTCCTCTCGTGCCCCGCCTCTCGCGCGCTCTCTTCATGATTCTCTCCGCTTCCATCACCTCTCTTCTCTCGCGTCGCCCCTCGCTCATCGGGCCCCACCTCTGCTCTCCGTCGCTCTCCTGGCCTTCTCTTCCCGCTCCTCCCTCTCTGCTCTCAATCGCTTCTCAGCACGTCCCTTCTCTTCTCTCGCCTCTTCCCTCACTCTCTCTCCCGCCCTTCCCTCCTCTCTCTCGCCTCTTCCTCTCTTCTCCTCGGCTCTCCTCCTCCTCTCCTGTCGCAACCTCCCTCCGGCGTCGCTCTCATCCTCTCTCGCGTTCCCATCTCTCTTCTCCGCTCTCCCCTCATCTTCTCTCGCTCTCCCTCCCTCTCTCTCGCAGTCTGTTCCCTCTCTCTTCTCGCCCTCCCCTCTCTTCTCTCGCTGCCTCCCTTCTCTCTTCGGCCTTCCTACTCCTCTTTCTCTCGCTCTCCCTCTCTCTCTTTCGCTCTCCCTCTCTCCCTCGCTCCCCTCTCTCTCTCGCTTCCCCTCTCCTCTTCTCGTCTCCCTTCCTTCCCTCTCTCTCTCGCGTCTCCCTATCTCGTCTCGCTACATCGCTCTTCCCCCTCTCCTCTTCTCCTCCCGCTCTCTCCTCTTCTCTCTCGCTCTCCACTCTCTCTCTCGCTCTTCTCCTTCCTCTCTTCTCGCGTCTCCTCTCTCTCTGCGCTTTCTCCTCTTCTCTCTCTCGCTCTCGCTCTCGCTCTCCCTCTCCCTTTCTCCCTCTGTCGCCTCTCCGCTCTTCCCCCTCTCTCCTCTCCCCCTCTCCCTTTCTCTCCCTCTCGCTCTCGCTCTCGCCTCTCGCTCTCGCTCTCGCTCTCGCTCCGCTCTCGCTCTCCCTATCTCCCTCTCTCGCTTCTCCCTCTTCCCCCTTTCTCGCTCCCGCTTCCCGCTCTCCCTCTCCCTCTCCCTCTCCACCTCCTCTCGTCTCCCTCGCTCTCGCTCTCCGCTCTCCCCTCTCTCTCTCTCTCTCTCTCTCACTCTCTCTCCGCTCTACTCTCTCTCTCTCTGTCTCTCTCTCTCTCTCTCTCTCCTTCTCTCTCTCTCTCTCTCTCTCTCTCTCTCTTCTCTCTCTCTCTCTCTCTCTCTCTCTCTCTCTCTCTCTCTCTCTCTCTCCCTATCTTTCTCTCTCTCTCTCTCTCTCTCTCTCTCTCCCTCTCTCTTCTCTCTCCCTCTCTCTCTCTCTCTCCTCTCTTCTCTCGTCCCTCTCTCTCTCTCTCTGTCCCTTCTCTCTCTCTCTGTCCCTCTCTCTCTCTTCTCTCCTCTCTCTCTCCTCTCTCTCCTCTCATCTCTCTCTCTCTCCCTTCTCTCTCTCTCTCTCTCTCTCTCTCTCTCTCTCCTCTCTCTCTCTTCTCTCTCTCTCTCTCTCTCTCTCTCTTCTCTCTCTCTCTTCTCTCTCTCTCTCTCTCTCTCTCTCTCCTCTCTCTCTCTCCCTCTCTTCTCTCTCTTCTCTCTTCTCTCTCTCTCTCTCTCTCTCTCTCTCTCCCTCTCTCTCTCTCTCTCCCTCTCTCTCTCTCTCTCCCTCTCTCTCTTCTCTCTCTCTCTCTCTCTCCCTCTCGCTCTCTTCTCTCTCGTCTCTCTCTCTCTCTCTCGCTCTCTCTCTCTCTCCTCTCTCTCTCTCTCCCTCTCTCTCTCTCTCTCCTCTCTCTCTCTCTCTTCCCTCTCTCTCCTCTCTCCCCTCTCTCTCTCTCTTCTCTCTCTCTCTCTCTCTCTCTTCCCTCTTCTCTCTCTCTCTCCCTGCTCTCTCTCTCTCTCGCGATGCGGCGGTGCTTCCCCCGTCGGTGTCAGCCCCATTGACTGACTGACTGACACTCAACCAAGGTTTTCACTTTCCGACCATCGCCACAAGCAGACTGCACGACATTATCTTCGATTCTTTGGTTATTTCGAAAATAGATATATATTAACTGGTATTACGCGAAGGGATTAATATATACTGATTTCATCCAGTGTGAGTTTTTTCTTTAAAGTTATACCAGTACTTCGCAGAGTCAAAATACTTACTGGGTATATCTTACCGCACATGAGCATAAAATTGTATAGAATTGTTATACTTTTATATGGTCCATAAAATAACCTGTTAATTCTGTTCTGCTTTCTATATTTCTATATATATACCGCCCATGAACATAAAATTGTATAGAATTGTATAGAACTTTCTATATTGGTCCATAAAATAACCTGTTAATTCTGTTCTGCTTTCTATATTTCTATATATATACCGCACATGAACATAAAATTGTATAGAATTGTATAGAACTTTCTATATGCTCCATAGAAAATAACCTGTTAATTCTGTTCATACACTATGTCCTATTTTCCTTCTAAATCTCAAGGACTCCATGCAGTTCCCTTTTATTTATGACTCTATTTTGTACTATCCCACTTTTGATGAAGATCGTTAAATTCAAAATGTTTAAATGCTTGCGGCGGAAACACGAAACAGTATGTGAAACTTGTGCAGTTGAGGAACCAACTTTTTGTTCTTTTCCAGTGCATTTGTTCCGCAGTTTGTGTTCATTTACATACCTGTTCATGTACTTTCTTTAGCTCGTATATGTTCATTTCTATGTGAATCTTGATATTGTGGTGTATTTTTTAGTATATATAATATATATATATATATATATATATATTATATATTATATATATATATATATATATATATATATATATACATATATATGCATATACATATACATATATACATATTTACATATATATTATGATATATATATATATATATATATATAATATATATATGTATATATATATATATACATGAATATATATTTATGATATATACATAATAAATATAGGTATATACATATATATAATATATATATATATATATATATATATATATATATATATATATATATATATATATATATATATACATATATGTGTGTGTGTGTGTGTGTGTGTGTGTGTGTGTGTGTGTGTGTGTGTGTGTGTGGTGTGTGTGGTGTGTGTGTGTGTGTGTGTGTGTGTGTGTGTGTGTGTGTGTGTGCGTATACATACATACATATGTATTTGTGTGTATGTAAATTATATATATATATATATATTATGTAATCACTTATGGTTCCCGATCTGGTGTTTTCGGATAAAGCTCAGAGAATGTATCCTTGCCATCATTTCTCCCCTAATGATGATTTAGCGCTGCATCCCTTGTAAACGCAATACAGCAATAGGCATAACTGTGAAAGGAAACAAAAACAAGATAATGAACAAAAAAAAAAATGCATAGATTTCCTTTTGACAATACCCTCTGTACTATAAATGACCTACGGACTTATTATAGCATACTGCGTAATTTCACAGTGAAAGGTGAAAGTGTGGGCCCGGAGAAAAGAGAAAAATAAATAAGCACTTTCCTTCTGAAAAAAATGAACTTTAACTTCGCGAGAAAAAAGTTACCAAGCAGGGTTTCAATTCCTACAACAGCTGACTTCTTTTGGGGAGTTTTTAAAGCAGAGGTTTTGTGTTATGTGTTTGCTTGTGTGTGTGTGTGCGCGCGCGCGCGTGTGTGTGTGTACATGTTCGTCTGCATGAGACTACGTGAAAAGTCTGACGATAGTTTTGCAAATTCTTAAAATTTTGCTCGTGATAATAAAAACAATACTTATCATCTTTCAAATTACGTGGTTTAGCAGCATTTCCCTCGGGCTTTGCTTGGTGTGCTTTTGCATGTTTGTGTGCATGTGTGTGCATAAAAATAATTTACTGAATCATAAAATCTGCTGAAAACAAAATAGACACAGAATTAGGCATAGACATATGTTTATGTTAAATAAAACATGTAAATAAAACAAGATATAAAAAAAAACTAATACAAAACACAGACATAGACATACAGATAACACAAGCACAGACACACTCATATATATAAACCCATACATATATATCGTAGCCGGAAATATTTTACTCTTTGTGCGTTGGTGTTTAAGAGGCAATTCCGTAGGTGAAAGTGAGGAGAACATGCAAGACAGAACTTAAAACGCGGAAAGAAATATTTTTCCCGCGTAATGAACACCCTCGTTTCCCACACGCGTCGCTTATACACCGACACTAAAACTTGGATCCATTTCAGACGGGGTTTTGGAGGCGCGAGAATTCCGTTCGGTAATGAATGATTCTGAGGGATGGGATATTGGGAGAAAAGGTGGGGCGCTCCTTTCTCTTGTTCCTTTGTGGTCTGTGAGGTCTTGAATTCTCTCGTTCTTTCTTTTCTCTCTTCTCTCTCTCTCTCTCTCTTCTCTCTCTCTCTCTCTCTCTCTCTCTCTCTCTCTCTCTCTCTCTCTCCTCTCTCTCTCTCTCTCTGTCTCTCTCTCTCTCTTCTCTTTCTCTCTCTCTCTCTCTCTCTCTCTCTCTCTCTCTCTCTCTCTCTCTCTCTCTCTCTCTCTCTCTCTCTCTCTCTCTCTCTCTCTCTCTCTCTCTCTCTGTATGTCTATCTGTCTGTCTGTCCTATCTGTATCTCCATCTCATCTATATATCTATCTGTCTATCAATCTATCTATCTGCCTTTCCGTCTATCTCTCATCTCCTTCTACAAAATACCTACGCTACAGCACCATCTTTCGGAACTCTCCATCTTGAAAGCGCATTTTTAAGTTTCCTTCGATCAACTATACAGTTTACCTTATTTTTGTACAGTCAAAACCTCCCTTCCACAAACCTCCTTTTCGTGGATCTGAACGAAAAGCTCCTTTCGTCAGCGAATTAAGATGAAAAAGAGAATTAAACAATGAATGAAAATACATTCAGTAATTCTATTTTATTTCCCTAATAGTTAACAATGTCTCTATTCGCTTGAGGAAAAGTTTCATGGAGTGATGGACAATTCAGCGCTTGGATAGACAAGGCATAATATGATTAGCTAGATTATTATGCGTCTTTGTTGAAATAAATGTGTGCGTGTTTGCCTCTGCAAGTCCGCAGTGGCTGTGTATAATTATGAACAAATATACAGGGTTCAGCGGAAGAAAATGCGAGATGAATAGATGTTTAGATATAGGCCTATACGCATATGGATTAACAGGGGTAGCATATGTGTATGTATATCCGGTTACTTATCCGTCTTAATTAGCTCAATTTTTCGGAATCACATTTTTTCTCTTATCTTTTATCACCCTGTTTTTATATACAAGTCCCGGAACTACATAAAAAAAAAAACATTTTTTTTTTTAGCAGCACTAACCTGTTTCTAATTGGTCTCCGTTTCCCCCTTCTCTCCCTATTCCCCATTCTTCTCTCCCCTTCCCTCCCTTCTAGCCCTTTCTCTTTCCCCTTCCCTTCCTTCTCTTGCATCTCTCCCTTCTTTTCTCCCATCCTCTTGTTTCTATATATATATATTTTTTTAATCTTATTCCTCTTCATCAGACTCCCTT
>NW_020869203.1:397221-402221 GCF_003789085.1 Penaeus vannamei
AATATATTTCATTGCTGTTAGATTTAATATGATCAAAAGTGAGGGGTCTACATTTATTTTGTTATAAAAAAGTAATATTTTCATATCATCTACTCATCTTTTATATGTTCCAACATGTTTCACATCATGTATAAATGGTAAACTGTTTAAACAAAATCCAAACTGATACAGAAAAGGAAAAATACAGCAGAGATGGAGAGTGACTGAATTTCCTGATGTTTGCAGTATTAACATTTTGAAAGTCACTTCAGAATTCTTTCAGTAATATGTGTCCTTGTAAACAAAATCTATTATTAATCCTTTGATCCTGGTGTACATTATGAAAAAATTTGGCAAAAGGGGCAAAAAAAAATTCTTGTACCAAGTAATTTACTACATAGAGATATGATATGGAGTATACGCAAGGTAAACAGTATCTTACCACCTGGATAAAGCAAATCAAAAAACAAATACAAAAATGGCAAAATGTTCGCTTGCATCTGGCCTACATACCACACACCCAGCAGAGAGGCTGCTTATGTAAGCCTAATGCCTGTATTTTGGTCCATGTGTCTTCCATGAAGCAACCAATTTCATGGATGAGCTTTCATTAATATTACATGTAAATGAATGTTCAGAGTAAAGTTTCAAATATATGTACTAGTAAATATTGCAATTTATTTTGTTAAGTCTCCCCAAATGTTTTTTGTATACTAATTTTCATGCTGTGATATTGTTAAGTGGTTACCTGTATAAATTGGGCTGGAGATCCCTCCCATTTCTTTCATACTTTGTAATCTTCCCAGTACGATAACATCACATTGCCGCAATCTTATTAGCTACCAATATCGCGATAAAAAAGACCAAGATGACTATGAGAAGAATATTTTTGTATGTTTTATATAGTTCAATGTTTCACAACTTTTATCATATTTCATCCAGTTTATGCACAAACCTGAGAATGACATTTGTCATATTTCATCTTATGCAAGTGAAAGAATTTACCTACTCTTTAAGTTTTCAGACCTTTAGCACTACACTGTAGTAATCAGGACCTGAAACCTAAAGCTTGGCATAGTTGCCCAGGTTGTATTACCAGGTCCACAGCCTTGGCCTCACTCACTCACCGGCAGGCGCTTCTAGCGACCCCCTGCCGAGACCTGACTGGCTCACCCGGACACCTCACAGCTCTCTCATTGGACCGCAGTCTTCCCCCATTCCCTGTTCGCTTACAAAGCTTGCGTGAACTTAAGTTGCAGAATCTGGACCAAGATAAGCATCTCAAGATTATCCAGCAGCACCATAGCTAAACAGCAACCACCGGGGAGCCTCGCCAGCTCCCCCGTCAATCTTCAACTTCAGTTCCAAAATTCAGCCATACCTGTGGGAACTCACACCCACTCAAACACTCCCTTACGAGATATAGACACCAGTCATAAGGTAGATACAACTTCATCCACAACAACATATTCATAAGTCTAGATAAAAAAATTTGTGTTTGTCATCAATAAATAAAGTTCTAATATTTCTAATCTACTGCCAACAGGTACATAAACTGTCTGATGAAGTTTTGCTATGTGACTTTTTGTTTTTCGACCAGTAATTTACTCCTTAATAACTTAGCTTTTATGGAAACATATATGTATAAACACAATAAACAACGTAAAATAACAGGGGACATGGCTTGTATGAACATGCCATCTCCCGTGGCATTACTGAAGTACTGCTTTACTCTGGGTTAGGGTTTCATTCTTTTACATTTTTGCTTTGTTTCACTGGAAAAGTTTTTTCGAGGGAAATAAAGCTTCAAATATTAAACAAGTTTTTTTTTAATATCAGTATGAAACTGGAAATTAATAACTTATTCCTACATCACTTATATACATCATTACCATCAGTTTTATCCGACAGAACAATATTGTCTAAATTAAAATAAATTTTCTTTACAAAACAAATCAGAACATCCAAAGAAAAAAAATCCCCAAAAAGGAACTAATAAAAAATCCAAATTAAAGCTTTTTTCTTCCTTCATAAGCATATAACATTACAAAAATAAAGATAATAGTAATCTCAAATAAAACAGTAATATATCAAAATAATAATCAATACCTGTAGAAACAAAAAAATGAAGAATAGGAAATAAATATCCATCTATATACACATCTATGTCTTTGTTCCAGCCGGCACGGATATCTCAGTCTCTTCCCCGTCCCCCTCCATCACATTCTCCGGAGGGACCTCAGTGACAATGAAGCTGTGGCTCTCAGACAAGTCGATGATCTGCTGGGGTCCTGGGGTCGCCAGGTGGCCGCTAGCATCACTTGGGTTCAGGGACTCATCCGTCACTGAATAGGCCCCCCCTAGGCCACTCGCATCCATGTCCTCCACTGGGGGGACACTCACAGGCTGGAGAGAGAGAGAGGAGAGGGGATGGTAATATACTGAAAGAGTATTACCTTCATTCCCTTGAAGGCATTTTTTTTTTTTTTTTTTTCCACGGGGTGGAAGGAGGAGGAAGAAGAAGAAAAAGAAGAAGAAGAAGAAGAAGAAGAAGAAGAAGAAGAAGAAGAAGAAGAAAGAAGAAGAACGAAGAGAAGACGAAGAAGAAGGAAGAAGAAGAAGAAACGAAGAAGAAGAAGAAGAAGAAGAAGAAGAAGAAGAAGAAGAAGAAGAAGAAGAAGAACGAAGAAGAAGAGAAGAAGAGAAGAAGAGAAGAAGAAGACGAAGAGAAGAAGAAGAGAAGAAGAAGAAGAAGAAGAAGAAGAAGAAGAAGAAGAAGAAGAAGAAGAAGAAGAAGAAGAAGAAAAAAAAAAAAACGAGTAACTTTCAATAACTATAGAAGGAAATATAATTTTCCCCCCTTTTTTCTAATATGCTTATAACACACATGTAATACCAATGGAAGCAGAGTCATGAAATTATTCAATAATTGCTTTCAACATACGGAGACAGAGGCAAACAGGCGACTCACTAGGGGGTCGGGTATGGGTGTGTGGTAGATGCAGGTTGTGGTGTGGGGGGTTGAGATCACAGGCATGGAACAGCCGTCGTCACCATACCTGCTGACACCACACGCCCCGAAGAGCACTTGGTTCGGGTCCTGTTGGCAGGAGGAAAACCGCATCAAGTGTGAGCGAGAGGGAGATGTGTGATGAGCAACTGTAGCCATCAAACAGCAGGCAAATATAAAATGTGAAAAATCTCCAGATTCTCTCTTTGTTGCTTCAGTGTACATAGGGATTAGATTGAAAACTATATATATTAAAGATCTTTTTTATAATAATAATAATGATAATGATAATGATAATAATAATAAAAATAAAAATAATAATAATGATAATAATTAATAACAATAACAATAATAATTGTAATAATAATAACAACAATAATAAAAACATTAATGATATTGATTACCGAAAGAATAATCATCATAATCATTATAATCATTCCTAAAATCATTATCATTGTAACAATCAAATATCAGCAAAAGAAGTTATCAAAACTGTAAAAAGAACCACCACCAACACCAACTTCCTTCCCCATACTTACATGTAGGATATGCTTGGCGCAGTATTTTGAGAGAGGTATTGACTTCTCCCCACACCGCCAAGATCCCTCACTATAGATGCACTTCACACAGCCAACACTTGGTCCAGGTTTGTAGTTTACACCTTCTGTCACCTGGCAAATGAGGAGAAAAAGGAGAGAAGGATTACTATCCAAGTCTAGTTCTTTTAAATATAAGAGGAAGGATATATATATGATGATGATGATAGTCAGCATGTAATATAACTGCTTGACTAAAAATCATAAAAGCTATAAATATCTATGAAGAGGTAGCACATCATTTCATGTCAAAATTTCAGACAAAACTACACTAATTTAACACCTAAATTCATAAAGAACTTGATCATATAATTTCTATCAATACTGAACAACAGCTGTAGACTCTAAAAAAGTGTGGAAGTTTGCAGTTCCACCTTCAGCTACAAGTTTTATCTTCTCTGATTTACTATAACAACAACAACTGTCAATACATGCTGCTCAGTTTCCTTTTCAGTACGCAAGCCCTATGGTCTGCAAATCCTCTACCTTGTCATTCCCCACAGCAATAAACAAGGCCTGATTTTTCAAGTTTCACCAACATAAAAGTAGGACTATTATTTCAAGCACTTAATTTCATTCCCCACAATATCTAAGTACCACTGACATCTAGTAAATATAAAAGGCAAGGTGAAACATCAAATTTTATACCCTTATCAATGTTACTAAATACACAAATGCATATCATCAAAAATATACAGATTATAAAACATAAACATTTACTTTCATATTAAAGCAGTAAAGTACATAACTGGATGCATTTTCATGAACCTAAATACACGAATAGTAAAAAAAATATTTTCTACTGCTTAAAACTATAAAATACTTTTTTGGATGCATTTATGTGTCTAGATGTAAGAATGATAGGATGCCAATATCAAGAGGAAACTCACTGATCTGCAATAATGTGTATGAAGAGGAATTGGGGGGAGTGAAAATGATTGGGGGTTGGCTCCATGAAATAGCATGCAGTATCAGAAGTACATTTACTATGATCCATTCATAATCAGAATGAGACAAAGGGTCTTCAGGGACTTGGGGGAGTGGGGATGAATGGTAGGTGTGGCTGGAGGAAAATCATAAACCAGTACCATATACACTATCAGACACTATATACACATGCTATTGATAGTGAAAATGATGAGGGGTTAAAAGACTGGTATTTTCTGATTTCTACCCAAACATATTCATAGTTTGATATACATTCTCCATAAATTTGATCTATATTCCTAAACACTGTAGAATCTTAAAAAAGCAGCAAGAGTTTTACATTCATCCACACATTACACATCCAAAAACTAATCTTAAATACTAAAGGAAAAAAAGTAATTAAATCTAACACTGAAGGCATGGTTCAACTGGTCTCCTGTATGTCCAGGCCCTGACTTGTGTCCAAGTGCCCAGCCAGACGAAGTGTT
>NW_020869203.1:408644-411144 GCF_003789085.1 Penaeus vannamei
GTAATATAACCAAATTTGAGGCATGGCAAACTGAGGTAGTTGAGGCACTCTGGATGAATCTAGGATTTAAACATCATACCTCCAAAGAAATTTTATGTACACAAAGAAGCTACAGTGTAGAACACTGGTAGAAGTGGCTGGTAATGCTAGCAATTTTAAATTCATGCAAAAGAGAGTTAGGAGGAACAAAAGATGATGGTTATCTTATTCCACACTGCAACTAGGTCATGGCAATTTGCATGCACAACCACTTATAGATCCACCTAACATATGTTGGGAGGAAATAGAAGGGAGGACGGGAGATCCTTGTAGACACATCTTGAACATCTTGCAAGTTACTGAACAGAGTGAGAGAGTGAGTGAGAGAGTGAGTGAGATGAGTGAGTGAGTGAGTGAGTGAGTGAGTGTGAGTGAGTGAGTGAAGTGAGTGAGTGAGTGAGTGAGTGATGTGAGCGAGTGAGTGAGTGAGTGAAGTGACGTGAGTGTGTGTGTGTGTGTGTGTGTGTGTGTGTGTGTGTGTGTGTGTGTGTGTGTGTGTGTGTGTGTGTGTGTGTGTGTGTGTGTGTGTGTGTGTGTGTGTGGTGTGTGTGTGTGTGTGTGTGTGTGTGTGTGTGTGTGTGTGTGTGTGTGTGTGTGTGTGTGTGTGTGTGTGTGTGCGTGCGTGCGTGCGTGAGTGCGTGCGTGGTGAGAGAGAGAGAGAGAGAGAGAGAGAGAGAGAGAGAGAGAGAGAGAGAGAGAGAGAGAGAGAGAGAGAGAGAGAGAGAGAGAGAGAGAGAGAGAGAGAGAGAGAGTGAGAGTGAGAGTGAGAGTGAGTGAGAGTGAGAGTGAGAGTGAGAGTGAGAGTGTGAGTGAGAACATGAGAATGAGAACATGAGAATATGATAATGCAAGATTGCGTGTGTGTGTGTGTGAATGAGTGTAAATGTGAGTGTAAGTGTGAGTGTAAGTGTGAGTGAGTGTGAGTGTGAGTGTGAGTGTGTGTGTGCATGTGCCTGTGTGTTTATAGAAACCAACTATCCAACCAAAGAAAATAAATCAATAAAATAAATAAAAAAATAAATTGATAAATAAATAAAATAAATTATATAGCCATGACCATTGTTGCTATTCTGCCCCACTGAAAAGCCATACAGAACATAAAAACAATCCTCTTTTACGTGTCTGCATAAAAAAAAGAAAGAAAAAAAAGTATATAATGATTCGTAACATTCTCCCCAATAGAAGCCAAGCAAGAATGTCCTCCTCCTTACCATTCTGTCCCGCTGTGTGTGTGTCCATCTGATGGTGGGCCAGCTGGGCAAGCAAAGTCTCAGGGGTCTCGCGGGGCTGGACCTTTCGAGCTGCTCGCTGCCGCACCATCAGTGATTTGCGGGAATGCTCACTGCAGTACCTGCTGGACGTGCATTTCCCATGAGTAAATGCTGTAACACCTTATAAGAAGTTATCATGGCAACATTAATGACAGTCCTGCAAAATTTACTTACTGTTTGAATAATTAACTGCAAAACTACAACTACACTAGGGACAATGCTGCAAAATGGAATTTCTGTCTTGAATAAAAAACTTAATCTACAGTAAATACAATATATATATCCAAACTGACTTACCAGTTTAAATGACATCAAAGTGAGACAAAGAAATACATATCAAGACTTGCTATTTCTTCTTTTACTTTTCAAGTTGTGAATTACTTGCTTTGTTCATTCATGTGAGCTATTTTCTTATAGGTGAACAATATATGAAAATTATGGAAATGCAGTCAAAAAACATTTACTGAATGTACAAAGGAAACTGCCACCTTTTACTGAAGCCTGATATTAAAGAATTCCTTCACACACACACAAAAAAAAAATGAATATTGATCATATAGCAAAACATTATTCAAGACTTATTTCCCAAATAAAGGTTAAAATTCTCTAGTTAATCACAGCTTATCTGAATTTGCAGGTGGAATGTGTAGGGCAGCTTTCACTATCTCTCACTAATGGCTAAATCCACTAAAATATAAAATACATACGAGGAAAACCTTTTTTGCAACTCACCCTTCCTTCCTATCTGTGGTTGGTGCCGGGCGGAGGCAGCGCTTGCCCGTACTGGTGAAAATGTAATTGCATTGTCGGAAGGGGGCTCCCTTGTCCTCCAGAATGTGGCGGTTGCAATACTCATACCCCTCTAGGCGGGACTGTCAAAGAAAGGGAATATCTTAATAGGCTGATAGAGATGGATAAGCAGTTAAAGATAAGATGTTATTACTTCTCTAAACACTACTAATTGTGCTAAAAATTATTTCTCTATTATCCTGAGAAAGTTATAATTACCATCCACAAATACAAATAAAAGGTCTGAAATAAAATATACACCTAGTCTAATTCACTCAATCTCAACCTCTTAAACCAGTGCCCTCTCAGAATCAGGGATAGTCTGTGGATATATCAATGGATGCACGGCTTTGTTCAACTTGTCTACTTCCTAGAGGGTTTAGAGTTACCCCATCCCAAAC
>NW_020869203.1:416144-417361 GCF_003789085.1 Penaeus vannamei
CTTATCCTGTCTCATCCTCTTTTTGTTAGGCCTTTTATGAGTGGACTAATTCCAATCTTAGACATTGAAACTACTGTAATCCTACAAACCCTGAATTCATGGTGATGTTTTTCAATTCTGAGGCAGGCAAAAAAATTTGTTTTTCAATGTAGAGCCAAAGCCTGTACAAATATGAGAGCTTGACATCAAATGGTATTGGCCCATCCCAAACTTCACCTATGCCTTATTGAATCAATTAAATTTTAAATTATCTTTTTCATTAAAAAAAAAATTACAAACCAATTTCCCAAATATCACAAATTATTAGAATTGTGGTAAACCACTGAAATGTATTAAGATTTTCTAACTCTTAAAAGGAACTCATTAATCAAGCCAAAATAAGTGTTATGAAATTACTTTTTTGAAATTTCTTGCTTTACAAAACAAGCTGTTCATAAAATAATAACAACAGACTGTTCATGTCTTCCACCATTAAAGCAAATATCATTACAATCCCTCTGCAGCACATTCAAATGTACCATTAGAAAGAAACTCATTATTTCTTTATGAGTCAAGACATAAAAAACTAATGCCATAAAAACAGTCTCGTCCTGACAAAGAGGCTTGCAAATACTGTCACATACACCTGGCAGATGCAGGTGTTGGCTACAGTCCCCGCATACAGTCCCATCCACACAACTTGTTTGCCCATCACACTTTACTAAACATACTCCTCTTCCATTCTTTGATGATAATTTGTTCTCCAATCTCCATACAATTCTACAAACTAGATAGTACCCAACCTAGTACTATTGTCAGTCAAAATCATACAATATACTATAGTTGTGTTAATAGCATCCTTACATTTTAAAAAAACATGCCACTTAAGCCACAATAGGAATGCTAAAGAAAGCATGCTGGCCTTGTGTCCTAGATACGCTCCTTGGATGCCATCACTATTAATTAAGCCGATGCTAATGAGACAAAATTGTTTCCTTATTTGCATTATTCTCTGTAATGTTCTCTGAGAAAAGACCTATTATCATATTTGCCATTCTTAAAAGGATTTTTTTTTTTTATTAACACGCATCACTGTCATTTTCTTGTGTATTTTGATCTGAATTCATGTATAGCCTAGTCTGTTTTATCTTTTATACAAGTATATATACAAGTTTCATGAAAATCTTGAGGAGGAGGAGGAGGAGGAGGAGGGAAAAGAAGAGGAAGAGGAGGAGGCA
>NW_020869203.1:417461-444961 GCF_003789085.1 Penaeus vannamei
TCGTCATCTCCATCTCTCTCGTTTTCCCTTACCCCCTCTCAAAATTTCTCTTTACCCTGTCCCCACCTCCCCTCCTCCGTTTCAATTACTCTTTCACTCCCACCCTCCCTCTCTTCATACAAAAGTCTCCCTTAGCTCCCCTTTCCCCTCCTCCTCTCCCTCAAATGTCCTCTTTTCCCTTACCCCCACCTTCCCCTTCTCTTCAAATGTCTCTATCCCTTCCCCAACCATAACCCGTTCATTGTCTCAATGTCTCTATTAATTTCCCTCCCCCTCCCTTCTCCCTCTCCAATGTCTCTTTGCCGCCCCTCCTTCATACCCCCTTCCCTTCTTCTCTCTCCCTTCCCACAGTCAATGTCTCTTTACCCGATCCCCCTCCCCCTCCCTCTCTCTTTTCCACCCCTTTCTTCTAACCTCTCTCTTTCCCTCCCTCCCTCTCTTTCCTCCCCCCCTCCCTCAATTCCCACCCCTCTCCCCCTCTCTTTCCCTTCCTTCCCCTCTCTTTTCCTCCACCCTCTCCTCCTCCCTCTCCTCCCTCTTTCTCTCTCTTTCTCTCTCTCTCTCTCTCTCGTCTCTCTCTCTCTCCTCTCTCTCTTTCCTCTCTCTCTCTCTCTCTCTCTCTCTCTCTCTCTCTCTCTCTCCTCTCTCTCTCTCTCTCTCTCTCCTCTCCCCCTCTCTCTCTTATTCCTATCTTTCTATAGCCCCACTTCCTTCATCTATCTTTCTCCCTCTTTTAATTTGTTTCTCTCATTCCCTTATTTCTCTTCTGTTTGCACTTCTTTCTCTATTACTCCCCTTCCTCCTCCTCTCGCTCTTTGCAATTTCCTATGTAGGCCTGTTACCCTCTCATACCTTTATTTATATTTTTGTCTCTGAATTCCTTCAATTTTCTTCTCATCTCCCTCCTTCTATGTATTCCCTTCCCTCTCCCAGTCCCTTCTCCTCCTCCTCTTTCTGACGTAACCTGACGTAACCTAACGTAACCCTTTCCTTTGTATATATAGTGCGGCTGCCTGAATTAGTATTGCCTCTTTCTCTCTCCCCTTCTTTTCACGTCTTTTTCTTTTCTTCTCCCGTATCCTAATTCTGCCTTATATATTTTTTTCTATCATAGCCTTTGTGATGATATACTAACAAACAAAAATTAAATTTCCACACCACAATAAAATAAAACCATATGAAACATATTAATTATTGCAATAGACGTGGCATTTGCATATTGATTTTCGATATACATTTTCTGTATCGATTATCATGTACAAAATTATTACCAAGCATTATACAGATATGGCATTTTGTATTATACGTTATTCGGTATTCATTGACGTGATTCCGTATTTCTACTTTGAATGAATGAATATTACGTAACGATTCAAATCAAACCGAATGATCGAGAATAAAATATGTAAAGGCATGCATACATACAAAATGTGATATTTAGATTCTTTGATGTTACCATTTATTAATTTTATTTGTTTGTGTTTAATTCATTTTATTTTTGTAAAGAAAAATCATTAAAAAAAGGTGTAATTATAGCTTTATACTCACTCTCTCTATTTGAACTCCAAGCCGATGGCTGGAAAATATGTATTTCCTCATCGATATGTTCTATCCACATCAAAGAACACTCGCCCGTTCCTTTCCACTGCACGGATCGACACTCGCGACATTAACGGGAATCATATTCATCATTTCTAGCACTATCACTCAAGGGCATTGGCCAAAAGGGTAATAAAGCCCGCCATTCGAACTTCGTACAACCAAACGTCACGGAGTTTCCCTGTAACCTGTCGCAACATATTCCAGGAACCTGCCATTCCCTACCTCCCTTCGCGGGGTTCAACTCTTCTGAAAAATGTAAAACAATACATAATTGGTAAGACGCCTTCATAAATCATGTTATCGCATCGACTATGGATAAGTAAAAATACATTGATGGGTAATTTTAGGTTTGACAAAGGGAAAAACTTCACATTCGTTTTTAAATATTATAGCGTGTGGGAATGGCTAGTTGCTGCTCTTAAAGCACCAAAGTCTGTCTAAAAACGAATTCATGGTACGAAGTCGATTACCTCGGTAAGAATGCTTCCCAAGCAAATTGCTTTGTTTTGAAAATTAATTCCATTGTTTTTCATATCTTTCCATATGAAATAAAATGCACCAAATGGCCAGAAAGCAATTATTCGGCGTAAAATTAGACCAAGAAAGTATTGGAACCCGCGAGCTTCCTGTGACGTCACGCAGTCCGGTGTTGATGCTCATGGCGGCGGAGGAGAGATGGTATTTTACCAAGGAAGAAATCAACAACTCGCCCTCCAGAAGATGCGGGATCGACGCGGAAAAAGAGCTATCGTACCGACAGCAAGGCGCCAATCTGATCCAGGACATGGGCCAGCGGCTGCAAGTGTATCCTTTCGTTGAGAGAGTGTTTTGTGTCTCGCATTTCTCGGCCTTGGGGCATCTCACGTCATCATGTTCAGCGCGAAATTTCCCCTTTCGCGAGATCCGAGGCCTGATCTTCTCTCGTGCTTTTCTCTCTGGTTCCCGGGGTTTCTATCGGTGTTGGTTTCTCGCCGTAAAGACGTAGGGTAAGCGAGAAAAGTGTTTGTGAAGTGTGAGGAGCCTATCCCCGTGTTTCGTGTCAGCCATGTTTGCTCACATGATCGCCTTCTCGGAGAGAATTTTTTCCTCATTTCTCCCCCGAGACGTAAAAGAAAACCCGGTCTCTTTAGCGTTTTTCTCTCGGTCAGGAGGAGTAGCGGTGTGATGGCTTTCCTAGCCGGGGTGGGGTGGAATGCCGCCCAGGGCTACCTGAAAAAACAAACTCGTGTGGAGGACTGGTGCCCGTGTCGTGTTATGCTGTGCTATCTTGCTGTGCTGCGTTGTGTTGTGCGATTTATTCTCATGTGGTAGTGTATGCCTGTAAGTTGTGCTAGAAATTTATTTTTTTTACCATTATATTGCTGTGGAAGTTGCATGCTGTGCTGTGTGCTATGTTGTGATACATTGCATCATATTGTGTTTTTTATTCATATCTCGTTCTTCTGAAGCACTCTGCAGGACCTCCATTATGAATATTCTTATAACTCTATAATACCATTTTATCATGTGGCCTAGGAGTTTGCAGTGCATGTACATTCTTCTCGGTCGAGTCCTTCAGATCGTAGTACTCGGAGTGTAATTATGCTTCCAAATTGGTTCGTTGAATTGTGATATTTTCACTTATGATGTGGAAAGGAAAGCAGTTGTATAGTTTTGAGATTGTAAGCCAAAAGCCGTGTAAACCACGCCTTTCATTTCAAAGAACATAATTCCATCCATAGCTATTCATGAATTAGCTCGTACAAATGGTTACGTGCTCTCTTGTGCAGACACCATTTATCACTAATTTCTCAAGGGTCCTATATTAATTAGGAGTGTATAGAATTTCAGTAGCTCATCAAAGGAAATAGTTGCATTTTCCATAATAAGCCATTCATTTATTAGCGCAATGGTGATGAATATTTTACCCATTGAACTGCACCACACATCAGTGATTACATGATGCAGCTGCTCAAGTGAAAAGTCGGAAAAAAAAAAAAAAAAAAAACGCATTGACCTGGCTCTGTATGTACAGCTTTGGTATACGTGATTTTTCAGCATTCAAGAGAAAACCAAGGCTATAACCTCACATTTCAGGGGCTGTAATTCCTGGACTGCCACGCCCAGTGGCAGTCCAGTATTGTACCAAACCAGTGAACATTTGTATAGGACAGAAAACTTCCATCCTACTGACCGCACATAACATGTAGGCTTCCTTTTCTACCCCCCCCCCTCTCTGTACCACCATATATATATATATATATATAATATATTATATATATATATATATATTTGTATTTATATATTTATTACATATACATATACATATATACATATATATATATATACATATATATATATATATATATATACATATATACATACATATATATATATATATATATATATATATATATATATATATATATATATATAATATATATACATATACATATATATATATATATATATATACATATACATATATATGCATATATATATATATATATATATATGCATATATATACATATACATATATATATATATATATATATATATATATATATATATATATATACATATACATATATATGCATATATATATACATATACATATATATATATATATACATATATATATATGCATATATATATATATATATGTATATATATATATATATATATATACATATATATATATATAATATATATAATATATATACTATATATATATAATAATTTAATATTATAGATTATATATATAATATATATATATATATATATATATATATATATATATATATACATATATAATATATATATATATATATATATATATATATATATATATATATACATATGTATGTATGTATGTATATGTATGTATAAGATACAATTTTAATTAACTCCAATCATGATCTAAATTCCTCAAGGGAAGCTGTAAACTGTAATAAGTAATATCTACTGATTCTGAATTCTGATGCCTGAAGTTTACCTACATATACCCAAATTAATTTCATTTCAAATTGCCACAATATCAGTTGTTTGATCATTTAACAGCTCTTTGTTATGAATGGCCTTCTTTCAAAGAGATGGGATAGTCCTAAAGCCAGAATATGAATACTCTTATGTAGACCTAGATACTATGAACAGCTTAGTCCTGGATTTTAGGAATTTTGACATGAACGTTTTACTGCAGTGAACTTGTTGACTTCATTACTTTTCTGCTAAACACATTTGTGTACTTACATGTGGATGATGTACTTCTCTTGTATTATGATTACCTTATTAAATAAGCAATTATTTCATGTCTCTTCATTTGGCCATTGCAAGATAATACCTTGATACCTATTTTAGACAAACGACTCCAAAACAGCAATTCGGCATCCTGATCTAGAATAACCTTGAGAACGTCAGAATAATGTTTGACAATATAATGAGCAGTTTGCTCTGTAGCTGGTTTCTTACTGTAATTCTAATATATTTATAATATCTATGCCTAAACCAGTGTATTTTTCTGAATAGCTGTATCAGCAACATCTTCCACAACATACACAATATATCTTTATTCAAGCTCCACCATCTACTTTGATTTGAATCACGTTCAGTGCATAATCTTTATACTTCTCATTGGGAAAATTTGCTTCTAACTCTGTAGGAAATATAAATAACTCAGTACGAGAAAAAAATATGTAACATTTTATTATTTATGTTGTAAATCTTTCAAAAATCTAGTTAATCATGAATCAGAGGAGACTGATCAATCAAAGTACCAAAGCTTGAATAAAAGATGATTTTTTGTTGGTATAATTATATTATTTACTTTGATAAAGATTGACAAAATATGTAAGGAACACCGTTATAAGATTCTTAGTCATGGTGATTAATTGATGAATAAGGGGTAAAAATGATACTGTGCTGCATTCTTGTAGCAAATTTGTTTTGCTGTTTCAATAGCTATTTATGACGGGATGGATACTTTTAACTACTTTTTACTTTTTCGTCTCTTTTTCTTTATTTTGCTCTTTCTTTATAATTGGGCTTCAAGTAAATTAGCTATGCTCAATAATTTTATCTCATTTACAAGAAAAGAATTTAGTATTTTTAAAAATCACTAGAAATACACAAATATTTCATCAGTACAAAATATAACTTTTACTCATTATTTACTTGTTAATCTAGTAATCTGCCCCTACTTTTGATATATTATTATAGCAGGGTATTATATTGGGTCAATCTTAAATATGTTTCAGATGGAAATATAACCATTTTGATGATAGCTATATGATTATTCAGACTTTGTTCTGAATGATGTTTCGAGACTCCTCAAATTCAAGACTGTCAATGATTTGCAACAATTGTGCAGCAGGCACTGCTGTGGCATTGATGCTTAGGCAATGGGAATTTTATTTTATTGATTATCTTGACTAATATCATATTATACTGTATGTATGTATATAGTTGTATAGATATTTTTATGTACACATATATATAGGCCTATAATATCTGCTTCAGGCAACTGAAATTAATCTCAAATAGCTTTGGACTCTCTCAATGTGTGTTATATTTTGGGACAGACATGAAGCAAATTTCATTTGCAGAGAATATTTTGAGTTTATATGGAATCCAAGAAAAATTTAACTGAACTTTCATGGACACTGCTCCTCTCCTCTCGTTCTGAACTACTACTGCTTAATTTTTTAAATTGCTAGTCTTAGTCATAGATACTGTGAATTAGATAAACAAATTCTTCACTTTATGTAAAATGACTTTTGTTTCTTTGTCAATATCTGTAAAACCATCTTATTTAAGAGATCTTTTAGATTTGTGACACTTCTTTGATATTTTTCCTTATTACTATATTATACTGACTCCCATATTGAAACTATTTTCTACATTCACAACTAATATATTTCACCATCAGTTGACTAACACTCACACATGGCACTTTTTCCTCTACTGTAGCTTCATTGTCCAGATATGCCATTTTCAAAATATTAAATACCTGGGGATCATTAAAATCAGCTGGATCAGGAATTAAAAATCCCCATACTAGCAACTGCTTCTTCACCCCAAGTATTATATACTTTCACCATTTTCAACTTTGTGCACCACAAAAGCTAGACTGTAGAACCACACTGTGGTAATTCACTGGATGTCCGATTCTGTTATTTATTCTTGGGTAATTATACTACTATTACCAAGCATTGCTATTGGACATAAAGTTGTAGCTGATAATTGATTATGGATTTACCTTCACTTTCTTCAAACTACTTTTTATAATTGATTATTATTTTATTTGTTCTTTATGATCATTATCCTAGGGTGTAAGATTCCATGTTAGTACCTCTCCTTTCTCTCCCATCAAACAAGATTGGGGATACGTTGGTAACTGGTAGTGTTTATTTATTTAGGTGTCTTATATGTGGGACACCCATCGTTAGTGGGTTAAAGAATATATGTCATGAAACACGAAACTAAAGTGAAACGAAAGAAGTCCATAGCTCCATGTTGAGAAGTACTATGCACAGTGTTATTGAAGCAAGAGGCATGTGGGGTCTATTACAGTGTTGCTTTTCGCAGTTCATATACTATTCCAGGCTGGGCACTCAAACACAAGTCAGGTCCAAGACAAAGACAAGGCCAGTTGAACTAAACCTCTAGTGGTTAAGTGTCCCCCATGCATGAACAAGCTGGGTAGCTTGGACTTCATTTTGACAACAAGCCTATTTGGGTCAATGTATGTCATCTTGCAACAAAGAAATAACCTACTTATACATATTTACATTGCAATTCCTACCTCTAAAGTGCAATAAGGAGTCATATCAATAGATGTTTAAAAAAAAATACAATAGAATAAAAAAAATGATACCGAATTTATGACAATAAAAAAAGAAAGTGAATGAACATCAAAGAATTCCTACAGAAACTGCAGAGGCTTTTCGAAAATTAGAACTAGTTTCCTGAGAAAAAACAAATAATTTTATTGTGATATTCAAAAATTTGTTAATCCATTTATGATGGGTGTTCCACATATGAGATACCTGGAAAAGTAAACATTGCTGGGTGTCCCGCCGGTGTGACGCAAGATCAGAGCTCACGCTCTGATTTTGTCGTCTGTGGCGGTCAGGTTGCCACGCGCCATTTTTGAAGCTGCTGGAAAATGTTATTTTTGGCTTATAAATTTAATGTTGCTAGTGGGTTAAATATAAAACAGAAGCGTATTTTGAAAAACAAAAAGATACATTCAAAAATTTAATTGGTTAACAATACAGAAATTGGAAAAAATAAAAAAAATTTAAAACAAGCAAATAAAAAGTTGGATATTTTAAGTTCATTTCTTGTATTTTTTAATTTATGAATCATTTCCATTTCATTACCATAGAAACTACTATCGTTTCTCTTTCAAATGCTTTTTGTGGTATAAAGATATAATCATGAGTTTCTTGATTTATATATACGAACAAATACATGACTCCCAAGAAAAGTCGCAAATCCAGACCCATGACAACATGGCCGTTGTATAAAATCAGTTGTTTCTTGTATTATACCTCTTTTATTAAGGTTTTCTTAATGTACATCTGTTTACTTGTGTATACACATATAAATTAACGTAAAGATATATGTATTTGCACATTAGATCAGCAGTGACTTATTTAATTTATTCATTTTCTGTTTATTCCAGTCTACTCTTCTTCCGTATTGTTTAACCACATAATTCCGCTTCAAAACAGTCAATAAACCTTTAGTCATGAGCAGAGTACTTGTTATGGAGGAACAAAGAATTGTCTTTTGTTCATGAGAAATAACCATTCAGAAAACGTTAATATATCAAAGATATTTTGAAATACAAATAGCTTTTATGCATTTGTCATGTACACTTCGTCTTGTGTTGTAACAATAGGTATTAGATATTTGTAGGCCTATCTTTGGAGTTTACACAAATATCTTTTATCATAAGCTGTCTTTACATTTACTTTCTTTGTAAAATGGAATTATAATATACAATAATGTTAAATTAATTATTAAAATTCAAATGGAAACTCAAATGCAAAAATATTGCAATCAGAAAAGTATTGTAGTGGCGACGCTTGTAACTCTGTTGGCTGGGTCCCTCTAAGACGGCTATTGACACGGGTGAGCACCCAGCCCGAGTAAATATCTGTTTGTTGCAAGTGTATTTTTAGAGGTACAGACTTATAACTGCTCATATCAAAATCCAATTATACCTATTTTATTTTATGGAAAAAAAAATGTTGAAAAGTATTGTGACGATTTTTCACTTTAGGAAGAAACTGTTATTATAAGACACTTTTGTCTTCCTGGGATCCATTTCAATAGGTAATGTCATAATACAATGAATCTTATTCGCTCCTGTAAAGCGAGAGTGCGGAAGGGTGAAAATTACTTACACAGCAGCAAGGAGACTCGGGGTTATCGCCACGCACACAGCCTAAATTTTTGGTTTGCAGAGTTTATATTCACGGGGGTAATTCTACACTTGTATACGAATATGAAACTGATCAGAACTCATTTTCGACCACTGTTTTTTTGGCACTCCTCAGAGGTTGTTTTAATTTAGTTTATTGTCATATTATGAAGAACTAGAATTATGTAGATTTCTTCCCCATGTTATTTATAAGTTGTTCATTATGTAAGGTAGTTTGTATACATATGCTACCTTACAACAGGACTGCAGAATTCTGTATATAGGATTGTATTATACCTTTGGTATAATTTGCCAGTAATGAGTTTCATACAGTTGATTATGAAAAGGAAGACTTTTCTCACTCTCTAAGGTTTTTCTTTGTATGTGTGCGCTTCTCGGCAAGACTACCACTGGTGTCTCCTTTATGCAGTCCACTTAATACAGGGAATTTACATATCATTCAGGATTATCACATCTATGGTTTCTACATGTCATCTTGAATATATTGCCCATGAATTTCTTGGATGGCATTACACCTTCAGTAGAATGTTGCTTGCCAGTAATGGGTTTCGAAAAGTTGTTTATGATAAGGGGAGACTGGCTCATTGCTCATTACATGGATTCAGACAGTGAACATAGGGAGAGCTACAGTGTTGCCATTATAAGTCTGTAATTTATCTTATCATAGGCTTTATTTTTCCATGATTATTTATCATCCAAATTGAATTTATGATTTATCATTTTACATATAAATGTTTCTCATTTTTTTATTCTAATTTTTACAATGGAAATGTCAGGCTATGGAGCTTGTGCACGGATGTTATACGCACAAATTAGTTTGCAAATTGACTCTCCTTTTACTTCATTTTCTAAAATAGATTTTTAAGGTCAGGATAAATTTACTACTTGTTTTATAAAGATAAATGTAAAGTCGGTTGGGAAGTATGATAGATAATTGGGAGTGTTATGGTAATTGTAGACACAGGACCTGATGTTTCTCACAAATCAGGGACATTTTGATGTCCACGTCTGAAAAGTTTTTTGAAATTCATTTCAAATTCGCTCTTTCATAACATCTCTAACTCAAGCATGTGTGTGTGTTTTTTTTGTGTGTCTGTCTTTTAATACATACTGTTTAAGGATATAGGAAGAGAGTTGTCATATTTCTCATTCTTTTGTGTACATGATGAACAATACAATGAAGGTATGTGGCACTTTCATGCAGCCTGCCATAGTTGATTTGAAACCTAATATTTGGAAGTGGTTTATTGAACTTCATGAAAGTTGGAAAGAATGATGTTCTCTTTAGTATTATTTAGGAAATGTACATTTTTTCTTCTACTTTTTGTTCCCTTTCCTTTTTTATGCCATCAATATCAACATGGCTATTATTAATATTATTGACATTATATATACTACTAGCAATTTGAAATTTTATACTTCTGGAAATCAAGGAAAAGAGTAAACAGGTGAAAAATGTCAGACAAAGGATTGACTCATTGGTAACTAAGCACTTATAGTAACATTTAAGTTTGAATTAAAAAAAAAAAAAAAAAAAAAAAACAGTGGGTGTGGCATGTATACATGCCATCCCCTGCAGTGTGAATGTATGTATTTAGTATATGCATTAGGATATTCATATGTTGTGATTTGGAAACCATTCTGTTTACCTATGCAGCTAATTTGTAGTTTTTTGACATCTCTAACTTATTCGCAAGCTGTTCCTAGGAATTAAATGACAGATTTGCTAGTTCCCTGTTTAAGTACACTGTATTGATTTTCTATAACTTTCTTTGCATTACCAAAAGTAAGAAAATATTGAATATTTGGGTAAACATTTGCCCACTATATCTCCTCACTGCTGCATGTAGATGAAATTGAACTTGTAGTGCAACTGCAGTGTAACTAAATTTGCTCTGATATCGCTGAGAAATTTACACTTACACTCAGTATTTTCCTTGGGAAATATTGCCATCCACAACCATTGAGCTTGGACTCAACTCATTTCAATGTAACATTGCCTGTTAACTTATGATTTTAGTGAAATTCAATTTTTTCCAGCTTTTGTGTTTAACAGAATTACATTTGGCCTTTTCCTGTCCTTTCTTTCTTTTGTTCTTTTTCTTTTTCTCTTTATTTACATTGCTATTTTCATAGTTTGGCAGAAAGGAAGAGAGAAAAGGAGGAAATAAGTAAACACAAAGCCCAAGTATAAATATTCTATAATACCATCACTTCATGGTCACCTACAACTGCTATTACTACTTGCATCAAATTATATAATGCTCTACAAAAAGATCTCGAAATATTTTATCATATGGAGTTTAGTTGACATTTGGTGCTTCCTTGTTAATTGTTTTGTAAATAAATTGAAAATTCATAGATTGGATATCAGGTACTAACTTGTATAGCATGTGATCTAGGAATTTATAATTGATAATGCTTACACTGTAATTATTTGCTTGTCACCTTTCATCTCCTCTATAATAAGATATTCTTAACCCCTTAATTTTAGAAGTTAAATGTAATTCTTATATCATGCCCCCCTCCCTCCCTCTCTCTCTCTCTCTCTCTCTCTCTCTCTCTCTCTCTCTCTCTCTCTCTCTCTCTCTCTCTCTCTCTCTCTCTCTCTCTCTCTCTCTCTCTCTCTGTCTGTCTGTCTGTCTGTGTCTCTGTGTGTGTGTGTGTGTGCGTGTGCGCACATACTAGCAACGTTATATTTCGAAGCCAAAAATAATGGTTTCAAGGCAGCTTCAAAATCAACGTGTGGGGGTGGCCCGGAATCAGAGTGCAAGCTCCGATCCAGCATCACACCAACAGGATGCCCAGCAGTGTTTATTTTTCTGTATGTTGCATATGTATGACACCCGTCCTAAATGGGTTAATGGTCCTGTCCATTCTAAGAACATTCATATTCCCCTGCTATACAGTACTTTTTCTTTCTTTCTCTTTTTCAGTTTACATCCACAGTAATAGATAATGGTAATTTTTAGATGTGTTTCCCCCTTTCCCTGTGATTTTTCCTTAACCAGTAATTCAGTAACCAACTGGCTATCAACACAGCCATTGTTTACATGCACCGCTTCTACATGTATCATCCGTTCACCCGTTTTCACCGCAACTCCATCGCACCGGCTGCCCTCTTCCTCGCTGCCAAAGTCGAGGAGCAACCCAGAAAGCTGGAACATGTCATCAAAGTGGCTTATCACTGCCTGTTCCGTGACCAACCGCCTCTGGACACACAGTCTGAGGTGAGTGGATTTAGAAAAATATGTTTGTAATTTTTTCCAGGTTTGTAGCATCTAGAGATGGAAGGCGGTAAGTGAGAGAAGTTGCTGCTAAGAATGAGCTTGTATTTGTCCAAGTTACCAGCTATGTATATGAATTACATTAGAATCATTTGCTTTCATGAACTATAAGTTAGATGTTCCTGTAGAAGTTCAGAAAACCATAGCTCTCATCTTCATCATTGGGACTGACACCGATTGAGGGTGGGGAGGGTATTGCTTCATTCACCATAACTGCTGTCATGAATGATTAAGAACTGCATGAATATAAGACAAATATATTTGGGTTTATCAGGCAGTAAAAGGCAGGTTGGAAAAATTTCTGCAGACTTATCCCATATATTTTTCTTTGCCTCCTGCCCTGCCTTACTATCCTTTCATTCTGTTAAATTATTGACCATTCCTATTTCTTTTCCTCTTCAACTCATACAGGCATATTTGGAAAGAGCACAGGAGCTGGTCGTGAATGAGAACATTTTGCTACAGACCCTGGGCTTTGATGTTGCCATAGACCATCCACACACACACGTGGTCAAGTGCTGCCAACTCGTCCGCGGTGAGTACTTCAAAAACAAATTAGGTAGGACCACAGCGGCACACGTAGACCCTGTTAACCTCAGTGGAATCTCTCAGAGATAGTTTTTCATGACTGGTGCTTAATATGGGGTCTAGTGTGTACGTGCTATTTTCTGTTTTGAGTCTGTTCACATGCACAGTATTTCTTTATTGTGTATTACTGTTGTTAGATGTGATTATAGAGTTGTCATTTTGATATCAGAGATGAAAGTGTTCATGAATATTTTCTTGTGAATTTGGGTTTGTTCTTATTGTATATATTACATTAAGAGTACGCCTTTAATGAGTTGATGCACAAAATGGTCAATCAGTACAGAGTACGAAGTTTTCATGACGAGGTAGATCCTTATATCTGCTTCACATGAATGTTCTTGAAGGTTTTGCCTTTGCATTTATTTTAAAAGGTGACTTATTTTGTCTGTTCATTATTGTATGCTTTATGCAATTGGTATTTTGCAATTTATACTAGAATTATGAATTATATATAATAATATATATGAATAATAATTGACCAGTTCATGCAATTGGTATATTGCATTGTATACTGAAATTATGATTTATATTAACATATTTTATACACAGATTATAATCATACATGAACTTTTGATCCATAATTTGTTGGGAGAAACCAGTACTTTAAAAGGAAAGTCCACAGTCCAAAAAGTATCACTAACAACAAGGTTGGAATACCAGCACATATGGATAAAAGATTGTGGTATTAGCTGTTAATGCTAATATTAGAAACTTTTGAAAGATTATCACTATAAACTTATCTTATGGATGCCTGAAATAAGAAAATAGAGATAAGATGTTGATAACATTCTTGTATGATTTTGCAAAGATTTTCAGACTGTTCCTTATATTATAGACATTTATTGCGAAAGAATCACTTTGATTTTGCAAGACCCATGAGAAAACCTGTCAAGTATTTACTGGAAGCATAAGAGAGGTAAGAGTTTCATTCATTAGTGTCAGGTGACTTTGCAGGTCGTGGAGCAAGATACCAGGCTGGTAAGTACCTAGTAGTACATAAATTAGAGAAAAAAAAAAAGACATCAAGGAGTTGCTGGCAAGGCGACGCATGTTTGCCAGACCTAAGTTGATGATGCAACACTGTTCTAAATCGTTTTGTCTTTTCTTTTCCCGGTGGTTGGCTGCCCTGGTGGGGCGGTCGGCTGCGGGTCACCCACTACCTGGGCTGTGGTGCTCCTCTCCTGGCGTGCGCCCCAACAACAGCCACCAAAGATTTGGCCCAAACCTCGTATTTCATGGCTACCAGCAGGTTATTATCACTGGCTGACTGTTTGTCACTACTGCCAGTAGCAAGTTTCAGTGGGCCTCTCCTGTAGACACTGTCCATTAACGAGGTGGCAGATCACCAGCTGTGCTTCATTGTATCTGCTCCTTCTCTCCATTATAATCATTGTTGATTTTATACCTCTCCCAGTGCAAGGGTCTTTGGGTTCCTCTCCAAACTGTCTCCCTCTCATTCCTTTTTTATTTTATTTAATCCACTTTTTATTATTTGCCCATCCCCTATCAGAGATTTTTTCCTTTCCTAAATGATCAATAAAAAAGGTTGTGATGTTAAATTAGTTTATAACAGTAACAATACCAGTGACCAAAAAAGTAAATGCACTTCAAGCTAAGTAGATAGAAATGGAAGTCACTTAAAAAAAAAGTATGTAAATGTCACTGTATTTAATTTCTGGTTTAGAAGTTTTTGTTGAGAAAAGAATGGTCCATACTATTTCATCTTTAGATGTGGAACTTTGGTATGGTAGTACTATATATAAAGTATTGAAAGAACAAGCCATCTATGACTGGCTTTGGTTGCAAGTATGATTCCCTAAGTTAATGTGCCATATGTTGTTTATTTTAGTTGCTTTATTTTTTGTAAGAAAGTTGGTTTGAGAGAAAATTCAATAGTGTTATCCCTAGTTACTCCTAGACTGTCAGTGTTTAAACAATTAGCCAGGCATTTTTAAAGAATTACTGTGTGAAGTATGCCAGTATCACAAAGGATGTATGTCAAAGAATAAGAATTAGTGAATGTGCAATAGAGGAAAATCTGACATTCAAACCAAAATTGGGAATGGATGCACAGATTGAACTAGAATCCACAGTGGAAAACTTTGAGCTGTCCTTTGTAGATGTTCATTTCTCCCTTTACTTCCACTCCCATTCTCTCTCAGTCACACACACTCTGCCTCCTCGCTGTAAGTGTTCATGTAGAGTATTGATTAGTTGCATGGCAGAATATGGAGAACTTATCTTGGCAGAAAATGTATCAGACATATTTCAGTGTTAAACAGGCATAAGAGTAGATTTGGGGAGAGTTTTGTTTTTATTTTATTAATCCCTGCAATCTTTGTGTGCTCAACAATGTATCACAAGGAATAGCCAAGAATAAGTAATGTAGCATTTCCTACTCATACCACCAGTGTATTTGACATGCTAATATGTCTGCTTTTGGAAAAATTGCATGATGCCAGATGTAAAGTCAGCATCGCATGACAGTATTTTATGAAATTTAATATGTCTGCTGAAAATGTAGCTCATATTAAGGGAAATTATTGTGTATTTGAAAAAGTGGAGATTGGTCCTATGCATGTTTGTCTTAGAAGAAACAAATATGGAGTATAGTTAAACAGAAAGGTTGATATTCTGCCTTGTGAAAAAGTTGGTTTTATTTTATTGTGTATTTGTAAATTTCTGTACCCACATTGAGATATGTTGATCAGTGTATTGTTAACTCATGTCTTTTTAATGTGCATGCCAATATGATGTCTATATTGATTTTTAACTCCTCTTTTATTTTATATTTATTTTATATCTATGCCCTTTCAGTACTTTAACACACTTTTCTGATGATCCATATACAACACGGAAACATAATGACCTTGCAACATGGAGATGGTAACAACACAGGTAGAGAGGGATAAGCACAGTGTCAAGTATTGGTTCACCTGGACAGACCTTGTGGGAGGAGAACAAGGAAAGAGGGAAAGGAAGGGCCCACTGTACCTTGCTCCTGGTGGCACTGGGCTAGCTAGTGCTCCGCTCCTCTCTCTGTCTTTCTCTCTGTCTCTCTTGCGCTCCCTCTTGCTCTGCCCCATGTTGTGCAAGCAACAGAAGGCTACTCTCAACTATTGGGCACAATAGATGTGGGTGTTCCTTTTGTTATCTTTTTATTTACATTTTGTTTTTTGTTTTTGTTTTTTATCTTAAAATTAAATTCAGAGAGAGTGGATGTGCAGCTGCCCTATGGCTGATGAGTATTCAACAGTGCAAAGGCCTGCTCACTGCTTGTTTCCCCTTGCAGTGTGAGCTTAAAGCCTAGCGGGAATCATTGCTGAAGTGCTTGCTTGCCTTACCCATGCAAAGACCCTGTAGTTTAGGACAAGAGTGGGATGGTCGAGAAAAAGAGTTATTAGGAAAATTAAAGTCTGTGCTTGTCTTTCTTTTTTGTAAATGCATGAGCCAAATGAGGCATTGCCATATCATTAAGATAATTTCATTCAGAAATTGATCATTAGGTAGCCATAAATGGTGGTTTTTGGGGGATATACAAATATTTATCGGATAGAATTCAAAATTCCTTTACTTTGACAACAGTAAGGTTAAACTAAAATGGTCTTTATTTAAATTTACACCATTGCCTGTTAAGTCTTTTATTGATAATATTTGTTGCTATCATTTTCAAGTGTACAATGCATAACAAGTGTAGGGTCAATTATAAAAACAGGTGAAAATTTTGCATGGGTATCGTGCTCAGAGTGGAAAGCCTTCTAATGGTTCCCATTAAAACGAATGCTCATATGTCAGTGCGAGAGTGTGGGTACAAGTCCCAAAGGGCTGGAGGGTCATTGGAGGTCAGGTTACATGTGAATATTTACCTCAATGTCAAATTCTGGTCAACTCTATATACACCTCTTTTCTTCTAGGTTTGTCACGCATAATGTGGCGTGAGGATGAAATTTTTTGCCTGTTGTTGTTGCTACCTTGACACACCTCTGGTTGCAGGACCTCTTCTCTCAGCTACTGGACTTTTGGGGATAACAAAGATTGCTCATATAAAGTCAAGACAGCTCATGGGCCTAATTTTTATCTTTTATTGTGTACTGCCTCTGCTGCCACTGATTGCTGGCTTTCTCTCTCTCCCACAGTCTTCACATGACCACGATGTGTCTACAGTACAAACCCACAGTGGTGGCATGTGTATGTATATACATAGTGTGCACTTGGAGCCATTATGAGGTAATTAAAAGGTCTTGTGTTTTTTAAGTGGAACAAGCACTGATAGGAAGTAATTGACTGTTCCATTATGTGTATGAATTGGAAAGAAAATGCCATTGCTTGTGATTTCCTTTCATGTAAAGGATTAATATTTAAATTTCTTTTTTAAACTGGAGTACACCAGCATCATTTGATGCTTTATTTAATTATTTTTACCTTTGTATCATTACATACAAAGGTTACTCACGAGTCTTAGGTAATACTAGACTATCAGTGGTGGACATCAACTCCATTCCAATGCCCTTTTCCCCTTTCCAGATCCAGCGGGCGACAGAAGGCAAGGATTGGTTCTGGTATGTAGACAAGTCGGTGACGCTAGAGCTCCTGGAGACCCTGACAGCCGAGTTCCTGGCCATTCTGGACAAGTGCCCCAACCGGCTGAAGAAGATCATGAACTCCTCCCAGCACACAGACGACCGGAGCAAGAGCAGTCAGGGCGGTTCATCATCCTCATCACTCTCGTCTTCACGGGCTGTAACGGGAGGTTCATCATCATCTGTCCCGTCATCCAGGAGTCATGATCATAACTCTCATAATAAATCAGGTCAGTCTCTCTTATCTTTCTTAGCTTTAAGCAGGGATATTAAGATAAAATTTCCCTTTCTTCACTTAGTGCTGAACCACAGAGCAGATTTAAGGACATTTGTAGGTCCTGTGTTATGATGAGATTAGTGATGATCATAGAATCCTAAGTTAAAATTTATAGTGTAGAACATCTATTTATTCTTAGGACAGGGGTATGACAGTTTCATTTTCTTCAGCTTTTTGTGATTATTGTTATAATGATTCTAATGCTGTTCAGTTTTCAGTAGGAAGAAAATATCTGTTAGACAGTAGGGCTGGCCAAATTTTTTGTCAGTGAACCACTTTGTGAAAACCATCTTATTGCTGTATATAGAAATGTTAAAATAGTTAGATGTGATATTTTTAGCTTGTTATATTTAGTGTTGGATGATGATTATACCATTTTATAGTTATTCAGAAGTTAGTGTAAATTTCTGCCATATCTGATAGAAAGCTGCACTAGGATGAACTGACGTATACACAAAGATAACATATTAAAGGCACTTGATACAGGTAATCATGATTAACTAGATACAGATATTTTTAATTTCTTGCCTAAATTATTAAGGGGAGGGGGGGGGGGTGGAATAGATAGATATACATGTTGTTCATAATGTGCTCATGTAAAATCTTGCTCAGTTTGTTCCTCTGTATGCAGTATCTTGTGATTCTGAAATCTCTTATAGTCTTTCAGACAATTGAAGCATAGTGTAGCATTTATTTAAGAAAAAAAAAAAAAAAAAAAGATATATGTGTGTGTGTGTGTGTGTGTGTGTGTGCTTGTATATATATATATGTGTGTGTGTGTGTGTATGTATGTATATGCATATATACACGCTCACACTCACACATACATACATGCATGCATGCATGCATACACATACATAAATATATATTTATATGTGTGTGTGTGTGTGTGTGTGTGTGTGTGTGTGTGTGTGTGTGTGTGTGTGTGTGTGTGTGTGATACATATATTTTGTTTTATATTATTTATTATTTATTATTATTATTATTATTGTTATTGTTATATATACACATGCACGCACGCACACACACACACACACACACACACACACACACACACACACACACACACACACACACACACACACACACACACATACACATATGCATGTGTGTCTACATGCGTATATATACTTGTGTGTGTGATTGTATGATTGTACAATGTACTTGTAAGCATTAGTCATAAGTTGAAGCATTGTATTCTCAATGTTTTAAATTTGGGAAGATCAGATTTTAAAAATTGAAGGATGTCTTTTCTATACCACTGTTCCCATTTGTGTTGCAGGCGTCAAAGTGCCACAGTCTCAGCCTCACCAGCACCCTCAGCCCCCAAAGCTGAACCTTAAGGAATATAATGAAAAGCGTGAGAAAGAGCGGCGCGAGCGGGAGAAGATGCGTGACCGGGACGTGGTGGACCCACGAGAGGGCCGGCAGTTCACCCTGGTGTCAACTTCACACTCCTCGCAGTCAGCACCCCCCTCCACTGTTGCCACTATCGCCTCATCGCACTCGCTGCACTCAGTCCTGCCCAGCTCCCGGGGCAAGAGCAGCAAGGGTAGCAGCGGGCGTAGCAGCCACCCTGAGCATGCCAAGGCTTCGGCTGTGCATAGCACCAACCACAAGACACATGGCCATGGCACCACCAACCAGGGATCCCGGGGAGATGCCCAACCCCCCTTGGAGGCGCTGCGGGTGGGCACAGCTGATGCTCGTCAGGACCAGCGGAGAGAAATTAGTGCACGTGATAGTGATCGCTTTGACAAAAGCAACAGGACTAGTAGCAGTGTCGTGGACGGCAGATTGCTTGGACATGAGACAAAACCTAGTGTATCGGACATTAGACAGCATCATGTAGTAGATATTAAGCACTCTAGACAGTCTTTAGATTCCGCAGTGTTAGAAAGAAAAAGTGAAATAAAACATGAACAAAGAATGGCAGAACGTAAACCTCCTGAGCCAAAGTTAGAGCAAGTGAAAGTAAAGACAGATATAAAATCCGAAATAAAGACAGAAATTAAAGAAGAGAAAGCATCAGACACTAAATCCGAAGCAAAGGAGTACAACACAATTTTCCATAATAGTGACATGTCTGATTTTACTCTTAACGACTTTTTGAGTGATAATAATTTCCTGAACTTAAATGATGGGCCCCCAGATGAGCTGTTTGACAATTCCGATAGTGAGACAAAGCCTGATGTTTCAGCCATACTGGAAGACAAGAGCTTGTTACCACAGCCAGCTCACCAGAAGAGCAAGTCCCCTGGTGCGAGTCAGCAGCAGCAGCAGCAGGCTCAGCATCAGCAACATCATACCAGCAGCATCAACACAGCTGGGGTTGTGAGTAATGCCAGTAGCAATGGCGAACAGCGGGTCAGTGACAGTGCCGCAACAGCACCCAACTACCACAATCCTCGATACCATAGTGCCACCAACGGGTCAGTACCTCCTCCACAACCGACTCAGACGACTCCCCAGCACCCCTCTAAGAGCTCCTCTGGCAGCAAGAGGTCGAGAGAGAGCGAGAGACGGAACAGTGAGCGGGGTGAGGCAGAGCTGGTGCCGATGGTCACGAAGCTGGAAGATACCAAGTATCGCACAGCTCTCAGTGACCCGGCGACTCCCATCAAAGTGCGTGCCGAAGCGCAGAACTTGGCCATGGCTAATGCGACCTCAAAACCCACTGCTGCGACGCACAGTGCTCCTGCACCAGCAGTTCCTGAACCTGTACAGAAGAACCCAAGTGAGCACGTGCTGCGCATGAAGCTTCCGCGACCTGATCACCTGAAGGAGTCTCAGCCTGACCCCGCCACTGTCCTCATGGTAGGGGGTGTGGCAGGCACAGAACATAAGAAACACAAGCATGACCATCCTCATCACAAGCACAAGGAGAAGAAGAAGCATAAGCATAAGGACAAGGATAAGCACAAGGATAGAGAACACAAGGAACACAAAGAACACAAGAAGGAGAAAAAGCACAAAAAGCATAAGGACAAGGACAAAGAGCGGGACCGGAGCCGAGGTGGAGAAGATGCCGGCAGCGCTCCCATCAAGATCACCATAGCGAAGGACAAGGTCCTATACACACCAGAGCCAGGCTCGGTGCCCCTGAGGACCCACTCCACCACAGCAACGCCGGTGGCTCCACCCATAAACACCACCAGTGCTAACACAACTCCCAGCATCCCAAAGTTCAAGATCCAAAAGTCTCGCCTCAAGCAAAAGGACTTGTTTGGAGGCACGTCATCCACTTCCCCCGAGAGCAGTCCTGCTGGTGACCTGGCCCGAGACACTCCTACTACCTCTCTAAAGATCAAGATCAGTCGGGACCGCCTTCGACCTGACAAGGAATCGAAGAAAAGGGACCGGGACCGAAGTCCCGGAGACATTCAGGCGGCCAAGGTCCCGCGCAACGGCAGTGAGGCTCGGTCCACCCACGCATCCCCTCAGGTGGGTGCTGGTCACTATAGGCAGCAGGATGTCAGAGGTAATGCTCATCACCGCCAGTATTCCCAACAGCAGCAGCAGGCGCAGCAGCAGCCACCACATCCGCCACTGCCACCACATGCAAAACAAATGCCCGTGCATCTCCAGGGGTCCCAGGCCCAGTACCCCAGAGCCCCTCTCACAGGTGCCCCACCCCCTCCCTCAGCTGGTGTGGTGCCCATGATTCAGCCTGGCCCTTACTCTTACCAGCAGTTCTACCCACAATATTCCATACCCCACCCAATTTCAGCTACCCTCCCCCGCCATACCACCACCCCCTCCCCCTCTGGCCCCCACGGCCCCCCAATGCCGTACATGCAAGCGCCACCACCCGCTTTCATGACTGGGCATCCCCCTCTGCCTCACTCCACAGCTTCATCCAATCCTCCCCTCCCTGCAGAGCCTCCCCCACCCACCCCACCCCCTCTCCCCTGAGTGATAATTTATTGGTTCTCGCCCCTTTCCCCTCTTCCCCTGTTAGTAGCAAATGATATTCTCAATTGATTTTCAATATTTTAGGGAGAGATCTCTATAGAGTATCACAAAAAATGATATGTAGATGCAATAAAGTATGTTGATTTATTAATGTTGTTATAGGATTGTGTTGGCAAGAAGTGCATAGTGCATATAAGATATTTATTTTGCATTAATGACCTATTTGCTTATTTTAGAGTATAATATATATTTCATATATTAGCTGCATTCCATTTTTTTCACACAGATATTAACTCAGGTGTCAATTTATAAACACTTCACAGTGTTGAGATTATTTTTAGTAATATGTATATATGTACACAAACATACACATATATATGTATAACGTCTTTGCTTGTTATTTGTATGTAAGTGTTTATATTTTTATAAATGCATTCTTTTTTTCTGTAGACATCTTCCAAGGTAAATTTAGTCCTCTTATTCATATGTTGTTACACTGGTGTTTCCTTGCATGTTGTGTGCTTCCTTGTTACTTAAACTTGTAGTCTTTGAACTCTCTTTTTTATTGGTTATGTCATGCCTTCAGAATAATAATAATAAAATGAGAAAAAAATCAAACAACTTTACACCTGTAGAAAAGAGAAAAGATATATATATATACATTTGCACATAACATTTCATTAGATTTTTATGTATACTAGTTGTCTCCTGTCTCCTTGAATGTGGAGTACTAATATAAAGCTGTTTTCCTGTGGGTTTCTGAGTGGTGTTTGGATGCTTTGCAGGTACCCATAAAGGACTTGGATCCCAGTAGGTGGAGCTCTCAGAGGCAGTAGTACTGGCAAAACAGTTGTAGGCAACTGACCTGACATGACCTAGCCTCCCTGACCCAACATGAGCTGGTGTTGTGTTAAAAAAAGAAAAAAAAATAGATAAAAAAGTATGAAAATACACAGAGGGATCTTGGCCACAAGGCACAAACATTTTGCTGACAGGCAGTTGTTTTGCACTGTCCATAAATTATTTTATTGATTATCAGTGATTGTTTATATACACATTTTTATGATGATCAGTATGATTATTTCTTACCATCCTCCTTGTTATTATCATTGTTATTATTATTGTAAGGGCTTATAGGTTATTAGAAGTATACATGAACTCTTACTTACCATTGCAAGATCTACCTTAAATGAGTATGCCAATTAACATCTGTTCAAAAGCGAGCCAGTTGGTGAGAGGCGAACGCGAGAGAGTGAGTGGTTTAGCCCAGCTCGTTAGGGGTCAGGTGCAAATGGGGCTGTGCTGGTGGTGGGTGCTGGTGGTTTGGGCACGGCTCACAACACTTACATAGGTGTAGTGTATTTCTGCTGTCTGCTTAGTCGGGTTTGGTCACTATCGCCAGCTCGCACACAGGGAAGTCCTTTGTAACTTTCATGTCTGCACAGTCTCTCACTTTTGTCTCTACTACTGCTGTTGCTCTCTCTCTCTCTCTCTCTCTCTCTCTCTCTCTCTCTCTCTCTCTCTCTCTCTCTCTCTCTCTCTCTCTCTCTCTCTCTCTCTCTCTCTCTCTCTCTCTCTCTCTCTCTCTCTCTCTCTCTCCCTCTCTCCTCTCCTCTCTCCCTCCTCCCCCTCTCCCTCTCCCTCCCCCCCCCCCTCCCCGTCCTCTCCAATATCTACCTTTTCCCCTCCTTGACCTACCTACCTACCTACCTTCTCACTCACTCTCACTAACTCCCTCACCCTCACTAACTCCCTCACTAACCCTCTCTCCTCTCTCCTCCTCTCTCCCTCTCCCTCTCCCTCCCATCGATTTATCTATCTCTTTCCCTTTTTTCTTCCTCTTTCGCTCAGCACATTTACGGGTCAATTGGCAGGCTGTTGTGAGTTTTTCTCTTTATTTAAAGCTTAGCATTCCATGACTAGTCAGGTCACAGTGTTAACACCCCCAGATTAAGGCTCCCCTCCCCTCCCCCTCCCTCCCCTTCCGTGATCCTTGGTCTAATCCATCCTTAACCATTTCATTTACTTGCCATTTATTTTCATTATTATGCTTTCATTCCTATATCTTTTTCTCTCTCTTCCTCACTGCTTATCAGTTCTGTTATTATTATTATTGTTATTTTTTATATGTTTTATATTTTTTTCTTATTCTACCCCCATTCCCCTTTCCTCCTTCGTCCGCCCCTCCCTCCCTCCCTCCCTCCCCCCCTCCCCTACATCCCCACTCACTCTCCACCCAGCCACCACAACCAGCTTGAGTAACATGGGGATTTAAACACGAAAAAGATAAAAGAAAGAAACAAACAAAAAGCAAAACATGCATGGCCATGCCGGGTCAGTGTGGCAGTGTGTCAGTGTCTCGGTGCGCCTTGGCTTGCCAGTACACGGAAGAGCCCCTGAGGAGAGCCTTGGGCCGCTGCAGACGTCGCTGTCGCCGCCGCCGCCGCCGCCGTCCGCCATCCGCTGCCGTCGTCGCTGTCGCTGTCGTCGTCGTGCTCTGCGGCTGCCCATCCCCCCCAACCCCGCATCCCTCCTCCTTCCCCCTCCAACCCTCTGCGTGTGGTGGGAGGACTACCTAGGCACTACACAGGTCATCTGGTCATCGGCTGTGATGCGTCACCGCCACGGCCCCCTCCCCCTGCCCTCTTGCCCCCCTCGCCGCCGCTGGGCTGTGGTTGTGACAACTTTCACCTCAAACAATTATCACCCTCACATAGATATGTCTACCCTTCTCCCTCTTTCCTCCCGCCCCACTCCGACCCACACACATTACACACACGCACACACATTCAGACATTTCCAACACTCAAACCACAACATGGCTTTGGAACCAGGAGTCATCTATCCTTAGATATGTTTAATATTCGAGCTGCTCGTTCATTTTTATCTTTTTTTATCATCATTTTTTTATTTGAACATTTTTTTGTATGGTACTTACTACTTATGCATCATAAGCATACTACGCAGAGCTTGTATCATCAGCATGTGTGTGTTATGTTGTGACGGCTTTTAAAGAAAAGTCAGTTCTTCTCTGTGAGAAGTTTGTTGAAACTCCATGGGACTTGTAAGTGATGGAGTTTTCCCGCGGCAGCCGCACGCCCTCCCCCCTCCTCTCCCCCTTCCCCCAGCGACTGCGGGAGCCGACTTTGGTTCACACGCCTCAGGTACACTCATGGTTACACCAGCAGTCAATATTACCCTGCATAACATGAAATAACCATTTCTGTTTATATATTTATTATTTACTATTAATGTTATTCTTGTGTTGTTAGTTTGACTGTGGACCGGAAAAAAACTATTGATGCATCAGTCGAAAAAAAACTGTTCAAGTTTTGCTCAATGCTTTTTGTGATGAAACATTGACAAACATCATGCATTAGTTTTTGTATAGCAGTTGTTGTACAAAATGAAACAATGTTTTTGTAAACGGACTTGTGCTTTTTATTTAATAAGCCTTCTAGCCTTCTTTATTAAGGTAGAAATTACGTGAAAATGGAGACTAAAATCAAAATTTCTATGAATTATTTATTATTCAGTAAGGTCACTGATGGTTGAAAGGTTCAAGTATTTTAGTATTTTTCTAACCAAAGATAGACGGAGATTTCCCCTTGCATGGCCTCATTTAAAACACCCATTATAAAGAGAAATGTTACAATTGGTGCTAAGATGTTTTCCCTTACAGTACAGTACACTGAACTAATGTTCTGTGAAGTAGGCATTCACACCCTGTCATGTACTTATATTTGATCTTCATTATAAACAGTAGTTAGAACGTTATTTGGATTTAAATAAAATACAAAACTCATATAAGATTTTTGTTCAACTAAGAACCTCTAGGGTTGTATAATGGGATGAGATCAAGTCTTGCTTGGTCAAAATGCAAAAAAATAAAAAAGATATGACTATGAAAATATTTTAATGACAGTTTCAGTCATAGTTATTAGTATTCAATATTTTTTATGCTCACTATATCTGAAATAAAACCTTAAATGATTAATGAATACTTAACTTATTAAAATCTTTCCGCAATGCAGTTTTCAGTATTACTCATGAATCGAAAGATAAACTTGTGTTGCACTAAAACCACAAAAATATAAATAGTAAGGCAAGCAAACACAAAGCCAATAAGCTGAATAAAGTGATTCCTGATATTTTTTAAAGTATTAGAAATTAAAGACCATCAAGATCTCGGTGTGTGGAATCACGGTACACTAATTGACGGACGAATTCATAAAGAAATATGTATTTAGTTCCCATATGACATTTTATGAAATTAAAAACAGCACTACTGCAAAGAGGTAATTTGGAATAAATATTAAACATGAAGTTGAAAGAAATATCTAATCATTCTGGAAAATTAGATATATATTCAAAAATTATTACAAACCACTGATTTTCGTAAAGGTCAATGCATCCGGAACTTAGTCAATGGGAAAAAAGAGGCAAATTTGAAATTACTCATATTTAATGTTCAGTGCTAGTTAGGACATCTCTACGTCAACCTGTCCCAATTATATCCAAGTAGTAATTGATGAGTTTCGCCGTTGATGCAGTAGACGTAAGTCAATAACACTTTCAGAATAAAATCTTTTACTTTCAGTTAGCCAATATAACTCGGAATTCTTTAACCGCGAACACATCGCTTGTCAAATGTCTGTGAGAAAAAAAAACATGGTAGATCAAAACTGTCTCTGATATACATACCCAACAATTATACTTTCTCTACGTAACGTCGCAAGATTATTGTGCGACTGTTTAACCAATGTCCAGAGCCACGATTTCGGTTGTTTCTGTTTCTGGTTGGATGTTGAAAACAGTCGCGCGACCGAAGTCAAACGCGCAGCAGAAGTGTCAAGAAACGGACTCGCAGCAGTTGTGGGACAATCCGGAGATAATATCGCTATGTCTCTACATGTGTGCCTGTGGATTGCAACTTGCAATAGATGAGATACGTAGTCGCAGCCAGATTAGATACATAGTCGCGCGACTGCCTACATATATTGCAAAGGTGTGTACGAAGCTGAAGGGTTATGCATGTTTCTAGCCAACAAATTTTATGAAATGTTTAACAGGACTATAGAGTTTACAAGATGGGCCAGCTCTCAAATCTGCCTAATTTTTTTTTATTATTTTTTAAGTACTACTAGTCTAATACAGTTGTTTATGAACTGAATCCTTTCACAGCAATAAGAAAAAAAGGGTTAATTGGTTAGCTACAAAGAAAGGAGAGACTATACATCAATAAGGTATATATAGTTTCAGACGATATTAGCCAATTTATTTTTGTTATTCTCTATTGATTAGATGGTTTAACTAACGCGTACATGCTTCTTTCGCAATAAACTTGTATTGTCTCCACGTGATTTTCCGTTTTCTGTTGCTCTTGACAATAATTTTTCTAGTTATTCGCCGCGCTACTGCACCATAAATTATGAAATGCTACCATGATTAAGGAAAAATAATGATAGTAGTATTGATAGCAATAGGAAAGACATCAAAAATTGTAAACTATTGGAGAAAGACGCTAAACAATATACTCAATTCACTCTGTAGTACACATTTTTTTTTTTTCGTTTTCTTTCATCATTCATAGCAATAGTGTTGAATTTCTCTTGTTATTTTTGTGTGTGGTAAATAAAATACATCTATTGTTGAATTTGTATCGTATATGATCAGTGCGTAAGCTCTTGTTGTCACACTTTCTCTCTCTCTCTCTCTCTCTCTCTCTCTCTCTCTTAGTCTCCTCTCTCTCTCTCTCTCTCTCTCTCTCTCTCTCTCTCTCTCTCTCTCTCTCCTCTCTCTCTCTCTCTTCTCTCTCTCT
>NW_020869203.1:447461-448468 GCF_003789085.1 Penaeus vannamei
GATAGAAAGAGAGACTGAGAGAGGTAAGTACAGAAAGAAAAACAGATAAAGAGAAGGAGTAGAGAAAAGCATGGAGAGAGAAAAAGGGTTGAAGAGACAGAGAGACAGAGAGATAACGAAAAAGAGAACCAGAGACAGACAGACAAATTAACAGACAATACAGAGAAGCAGACAAAACGCAAAGAAAATATAAGACCCACCTTAAGGAAGTGCTCGAAGACGGAACCGAAGGAACGCGGATGTCAGAAAGGACAGAAGAGAAGAAGGAAAAGAAGGAGGGGTGTGAGGGATGGGGGCGGGGGTAAGGGAAGGGGGACAAGGGGGATATCCCAGTGGTCTGCCAAGTAACGATTTTCAACAGAGCTGGGAGCAGGGGGGAGGGGAGGAAGGGGGTAGAGAGGGTGTGGGGAGGGGGTAAAAGAGGGGAAGGGGGTCAGTGGGTAGGGGTAAGGAGGGGAGGAGGGAGTTGGGGGTCAGGGGGTATGGGTATGGGTATGGGAGGGGAGGGGAAGGGGAAGGGATGACTGGATGGAGTGGGAGGACGTACAGGAGAGAAAGGGGGGGGGCGAAGAGGAGGGGAGGAGGAGGTGTGGGGAGGGGAGGGAACGGTGGGCGTGGGGGAGGGGGGGGGACTGCATTGCAGGTCTTAACGTAGCGACGACGGTTGTGCGAGACGTGGGGGGAGGGGGGAGGGGGGCATGGCGTGTGAACGTGCACTCCGCTATTCATGAGAGCGTGAAACGTGCGCCGCTGCCGGAGTGGCGATAGATCGTGCAGGTAGATAACGGTTTGTTCTTTAAGGAAAATTCAATAGACTGGTATACGTATGAGTACATGAACACTCGCGCTTAAATACAAACAGGACCATGACTACATATAGGGCTACATATCATATACATATGTATATATGTATATTATATATATATATATATATATATATATATATATATATATATAACTGTGTGTGTGTGTGTGTGTGTGTGTGTGTGTGTGTGTGTGTGTGTGTG
>NW_020869203.1:451629-454129 GCF_003789085.1 Penaeus vannamei
ATAATAAATTAATGGTATTTAGTTTGGGAATTTGTAAGTAATGGTGTAGGTATTGCTTGGTACTTTAAAAATGTGTTAGTCGTTAAGATGACAAGAAAAAAAAGTTGTAATAAATGCAAAACTCTCCGCTGTGTTCTTCACGCAATCTTCAGACGAAATGACGTTTGAATTATTCATTTGAAGACGGACGCCGATTTTGAATTAATTTATCCATAATTTCCGGACCAGTCGAACATTTCACGGTGCTAATGCCAGACTTTCGGATATAAACAACAATTAACGAAACGGATGACGTCACACGCGCATACCGAAAGCACCGATTGAAGGTATCATAAATACCACGATGGTATCAGAATCCTCATAAATTGGATTCGATCCCGCATTTCGGGGATCAGATCCTTCTCCCGACGCCATCGCCGCCTGGCAGCTGTCACTTTATGATTCTCCAACGCTATCATTTCCTCTCCATATTGTACAAAGAGAAACGACATTCACTCACTGATTCCCTCACACAATACCCTTCATCACATCGAAATCCCATTCAGAAACGAGACAGCGACGAAAAGGATGATTTGAAAGAGAGAGAGAGAGAAAAAAAGAAGAGATAAAGATATCAAAAGCTCCCGCCTCGACGCAAGATGGCGCGCGGAGCTTGATGGAGTGTAGCGAATTTGAAGCGTAATATACGATAATATATTCCCGGCCATAAATACCGTGAAGTCCTGGCTACATGTTTTGCATACGGGGCACAGAAGGGGCTAGGGAGGCGAGACTATGGATAGGAAAATGGAAACTACTCGTTTTTTTGCGATTTTTTTTTTTTTTTTTTTTTTTGCGAGTTACCGTGACCCGTTTTCTTTAATTATCTTCAAAATAGCGATTGGTAATAACTTCAAGGAGAAAGAGAGAGGAAATTTTGATAGCGTGAAAAGTAACGAAATAGGAAAAGAGAGAGAAGGAGAGAGAGGGGGGAAGGGGAGGGGGAGGAAGAAACAAACGAAGAAAGAAAAAAAAACAGACAGAAACGGATATAAATAGACAGAAAGAGAGAGAGGAGAGAGAGAAAAACGAAATGCAAAATCCACTCCCCTGCCAGGATCCCGCCACAAGCTCGTTTTAGCGCAAGTTTAAGGTTTGGCGACGTTGGAAATGGCGGGAAACCCCAACCGTCACCTGCGACAGTGTAGCCAGAACCCGCCCTCTTTCGTATCCCTTCTTTCCGCTCGTGTAAATCTCGCTCTGGAAGGGTTCGATCTCTGGGCTCGGGTTGGCTATAGTGTCGTGGTTGATTTTGATGGCGAGTAGATTGATGTTTTGATATCGGTTGGTATTTTTTTATTGTGATTTTAATTTTTAATTTTAATTTGATTTTGATTTTTAAATTTTGAATTCGCTAATGCAGTTCCTTCTATGTCTGTCTACGTGGAATTTTGTTTGCATTTTGTGAAGGCGGGAAAGGGAGAGAATTAAAGGACGGAAAAAACAAAAAAAAAAAAAAGAAAAAGACAGAAAGAAGCCGATAACAGAAAGATAACAAAAAATATAATAGAAATCATACACAGAGGAAAGAGACGAACAGCGTTGCCATATAAGAGACGAACAGCGTTGCCATTTAAGAAAAGAAAACGGCAAGTGCCCAAACACGCACGCGACCGCGGCAACAACCGGTATATAAAAGAGAAAAAGTTAGCTAGTATAAAGACCACACTGGCAACACTGTCACGCGCCCAGTGTTACCAGTGACAGGTTCCAGTGTTCACGTTTTATATGGCATTTTATCTCCCGACCTTGAGAGAGTTGTACAAGGGGAGGGGGGAGTGGTGGGGAAGGGGGGAGGGAGGGTGAGAGTAGTGGGGGGAATTGGGGGTGAGTGGTGGGGGAGAAAGGGGGGTAGAGTGGTGGGGGAGTAGGGGGTGGGTGGGGGGGAGGTTGTGGGGAAGTGAGGGGGAGAGTGGTGGGGGCTAGGAAGGGTGGTGGAGTGGTGGGGGGAGTGGGGGTGGCTTGCCCTTCCCTTATCCACTTTGGGGAGGAAGTGACAGTGCCTTCCTTCCCCCTTCGGTCTTGCCCAAAAGGTGGGGCTTCTCGGAGCCTCCTTTATAAGGATTCGCAGACTATGCAAATTAGGTAAATCGGAGATATCACGCGGTTTATGGATGTGTTCGACTACACTCCAATCTCAAAAAAAAAAAAAAAAAATTGAGGTGTGTTTATGTGTATGTATATATGTGTGTGTGTGTGTGTGTGTGTGGTGTGTGTGTGTGTGTGTGTGTGGTGTGTGTGTGTGTGTGTGTGTGTGTGTGTGTGTGTGGTGTGTGCGTGCTTGTGTTTGCGGTGGTGTGTGTGTGCGTATGGTGTGTGTGTGTGTGTGTGTGTGCGTGTGTGTGCGCGTGTGCGCGTGCGTGCGTGCGTATGTGTGTGTGCGTGTGCGTGTGCGTGTGCGTGTGCGTGTGCGTGTGTGTGTGTGTGTGGTGGGTGTGTGTGTGTGTGTGTGTGTGTGTGT
>NW_020869203.1:459129-469129 GCF_003789085.1 Penaeus vannamei
GAAAAAAAAGAAAAACAAAACACCCAGGTCCCGACATTCTCAAGACCAGACCACGAAGGAAACAAACGCAGCAGCCGAGACAAGGTCAAGCAGGAGGCACGAGACGTCGGGGAGAACAGCTGACAGGTGCGAAGCGACACTCTAACTCCGGGTCGGATTGTGGCGAGGACGGCGGTGGTCCCACGAGCGTTCCCAGAGGAGTGACTCTCCGATTCTCTAAGGATTTGGGGAGCTAAGGGATTCGAGGAACAATTAAAAGGGGGAATGGAAGGGATGCGACGACTATTACGTCAATGGATGGCGGTGTAAATTCGCCGGGACTGCGAGACGACACAACGAAACCCGTATTTAATGGATTCCACTGGACCCGAAGACGACGTGCTAGGAGGCTCTTGTTGTTTTGGGTTGTTCATGATGGCGAAGGTCGTGGACGATAGGCATTTGGGAAATTGTGTTTATACGTATATTCGTAGTCATATATAATAATATATATATATATATATATATATATATATAAAATGTATGTATGTATGTCTGTATGTATGTACGTATAGACTGATATATACTTCAAACATACAGAAATATATATGTATATATGCACACACACACACACACACACACACACACACACACACAACACACACACACACACACACACACACACACACACATATATATATATTATATATATATATATAATATAATATATGTAGAGAGAGAGAGAGAGAGAGAGAGAGAGAGAGAGATGAGAGAGAAGAGAGAGAGAGAGAGAGAGAGAGAGAGAGAGAGAGAGAGAGAGAGAGAGAGAGAGAGAGAGAGAGAGTTAAACAAAGCGTCCATTATGAGCCTGAACTGACATGGAAATATTAAATACTTAATATTAGACGCCCCTTTGCTTTTGCTTGTTTCTTACATCTTATGTTTTTTTCCACTTTCGCAAATACGCCTTTGTTTAGTTTTTCTGTTTCCTGGTGATTTTCCTTTTTCTTCCTCTGTTTCTTCCTTCTTTTCCTCTGCACGTCTTCTTCTTCTTCTCCATCATCATCATCCTTCTTGCAATCTCATTCTTCCTCTTCTTCATCTTTCTCCTCCCTCTTCTTTTCGCCTCCCCCCCTCCCCTCCCCTCCCCTCCGCCTTCCCTTTACCACACCTATCTTTTCTTTCTTTCATTCCACCCCCACCCATCCTTTCCACCCGCCCCCCCCCCTCTCCACCCACCCCGCCCCCCTCCCCGTAAGGCCAAGGGTTGGAGGGTGAGGTAAACGAACGAGGCCCCTGTGATCACCCTTGGGCACCCCGGGCGATAAATATGCCTATGTTATGCCCTTCCTGATGCCCCCTACCCCCTTACCCTGCCTCCTAGCCCTTCTCCTGCCTCCTACTCCCTTCCCTGCCTCCTAGCTCCTTCCCCTGCCTCCTAGATCCTGGACCCCTCCCTCTCCCCCCTTTTCCATTTCCCTTCTCTCCTCTCTTCTCTTTTCTTCTCTCCTCTCTCTTCTCTTTTCTCTCTTTTCTCTCCTCTCCTCGCTCCCTTCTCCTCTCTCCTCTCTCATCTGACCACTCCACCTCTTACTCCTGTCGAGATTCCCACTGCCCCCTCTCTTGGCCTCTCTTATTCCTCCTTCCATCTAGTCTTTCATCTTTCGTCGATTCTCTCTTTTCTTTCTTCCTCCCATCTCCTCTTTTTCATTCCCCTTCTTCTCCTTCTCTCTCTCTCTCTCTCTCTCTCTCTCTCTCTCTCTTCTCTCTCTCTCTCTCTCTCTCTCTCTCTCTCTCTCTCTCTCTCTCTCTCTCTCACCCCCTCTCCACTTGTGTTTTTTTCTTATTTCTCTACCATTTTCTTGTAAATTCTTACGAAGAGTAAAAGGTGTCTGGCGATACCGGCGATGTCTGAGAGAAAAAAAAAGTTTGGTTGCTCAGGAAAAGTGGACTTGTTGCAAATGCACGCAAGAGGGAAAGAGAAAATCAAGAATAAAGAGAAGAGAAAACCCAAGGTGATAAAATTGGTGCGAGAGATGAGCCGATATCACCAGTGGGAGAAATGCCAAAAGGGGGACTGAGAAGAAGAAAAGAAGAAGGAAAAGATGGAAAATGCAACGAAAAATACGTAAATATTACAAGAACGCTATTAAAAGATATATTATTAAAAAGAAAAAACAAAAACGCTACGTTCTCTGTTCTCCACTATTCCCCCAATCTCATCTTTCCAATAATTCTGTTATCCCTTCTTATCACCTTCCTCTGCCAATTCTTTCTCCTTGCATTCCCCGAGAGAACAATGTCTCTATCTTCTTATCTTTCAAGATTTCGACGTCTTAGGCTCCCTGTGTCTTCTTCGGCGTCTCACAACATAAACTCTCGATTTCGTTGTTGTTGTTTTGTTGTTGTAAGCGACTCGTTTGTCCCGTGAACAAATCGGAGGACTTTTTCTCCTCTGTTTTTCCTTTTTTTAATTTACAGATTATTTTTCTGTTTGCTTTCTTGTATGATTTTTCTTTTTCTGTTTTTCTCTTTTTTCTGTTCTCGTTTCGTTATTTTTTTCTCTTTCATTTCTTCTTTCCTCTATTTCTCATCTTGCACATTTAATTAATTGATTTGTTGTTACTTTCCTTATTTCTCTTATATTCAGATTAATCCTTGGTTTCCTGTTTGAAAAATAAAGGATTTATGTATATACATGCATAAATGCATACATTCATGTGTGTATATATGTATATATATATATATATATATATATATATATATATATATATATATATATATAATATATGTGTGTGTGTGTGTGTGTGTGTGTGTGTGTGTGTGTGTGTGTGTGTGTGTGTGTGTGCGTGTGTGTGTTGTGTGTGTGTGTGTGTATGTGTACATAAATTCACGATACAAATTTATTATATTTTTCATGTTTTGAATGATTTTGGAAAATTCTTGGATTGTTTTTTTCACATATTCCTTGCATACCTCCTGACGTCACAGTGGTGGTTGAAATCTTGCTTTGATTGACAATATCCGGTTCAGAAAGTATTTCTCGATAGGTAATTAAACACATTTTGTATGGCTTGTCACGTTCTTCTGCGCGTGTGAGGTCCTGTTCCTTTCTTTGTCTTCCTCTTTATCTCTCCGTCTTTCTGTCTCTATGTTTATCTCCCGTATGCGTATTGTGATTTAACCATAGTTCTTTGTTGTAGTAAATTAATTTTTTTTGGTCTTAATCTATGCGTCGACCTTTTTCAAAACCCTCCATCTTTTTCTCACGACCCTCCTCCGATTTCGTTCTCCCTCAGCCGTCGCCCTCCTCCACCTATCTCTCCATCCCCCGATTTCGTCCTCCCTCCAACCCATCTCCCTTCTCCCCCGATTTTGCTCTCCTTCTGGCCCACCTCCCTCCTCCACCCATCTCTCCGTCCCCAATTTCGCTCTCCCTCCATCTCCCTCCGACCAATCTCCCTCCAATCTCTCCGTCCCCAATTTCGCTCTCCCTCCATCTCCCTCGACCAATCTCCCTCCAATCTCTCCGTCCCCGATTTCATTCTCTCTCCATCTCCCTCCTTCCCCGATTCCATCCTCCCTCACCCATCGCCCTTCTCCACCCATCTCTCCATCCCCCGATTTCATTCTCCCTCACCCATCGCCCTTCTCCACCCATCTCTCCATCCCCCGATTTCATTCTCCCTCACCCATCGCCCGTCTCCACCCCCGATTTCGTCCTCCCTCCAACCCTCCTCCCTCAACCATCGGCGAGTGGGTATTGGTAGTTTGGCAGAAGTGTTTTGATGGAGATAAGATCAGCAGCGCCGAATATGGTGTCCCATATAAAGGCAGAGGAATCATATAACACCATCGCCTTCAGGCCGAGCCACATGCCACCCTCTCTCCCTCGGGCGGGCCAACATAGCGGCATGAGATGAGCCACATAAATCAGGACCGTTTATCATATGTACCCCAGATTAAAAAAAAAAAAAAAAAAAAAAAAAAAAAAAAAGTGTCTCAGATTCTCTTTGGTGGGATTGAATGCGATATAACGTAGGATTTGTCTTTCTTTTTCGGTTGTAGGATAAATAGGATGATTTTTATCCTATATGTCTTCTTCCTTTGTTTTGAGGAAAGGATATTGGGGCGTAACATAGGATTATTTAATTCCACTTCTCTCCTTCCTAATCATAAAAGAGTTGTTTAGAAACATTTCATTAATATCACAATAACCTGTAGTGTATCTCACTGTATTAATTATATCTACTAAGTTCATTTAATTATCTTTTTTTTTCTTTACTGGATTTTACAGCACGGCTTCTCTGTATAATTCGTCGTATTGTTTTGTATTTAAGATATGTATTGTAACACAGCGGGTGCTCGTGGGCGTGCGAAGGCGGTCATCACACCCACGCTTTGCCAGTCAAGAAGATGAACAGATATCTGAAGGAAAAATCGCGAGCGAGTTTCATTGACATAATTGCTCCGCTTAATGATACGTTATTGAACACTTTGTATTTTCCGAGTGTGCAGGAGGATTTTTTTTTTTTTTTTTTTTTTTTTTTAGGTTCTATAAGTTGGTGCTTGATTTTTGTTTGTTTTCGAGACATGGCGCTGTATGTGATGTTATTATTATTATTATTATTATTTTATTAATTTATTAATTTAATTATTTTTAGATTCTAAATGTTGTGCTGGTATTTTTTTGTTTTCGAGGCATGGCTGTATGTGATGTTATTATTATTATTATTATTATTATTATTATTATTATTTATTTATTTATTAATTTAATTATTTTTAGATTCTAAATGTTGGTGCTGGTATTCTTTGTAATCGAGACATGGCGCTGTATGTGATGTTTTATTTATTTTTTTTTTCTTAGATTCTAAATGTTGGTGCTGTTTTTTTTTTTGCTTTCGAGACATGGCTCTGTATGTGATGTATGTATTGTGATTGTGATTAATATTTTAGAGACGAATCTGGCGGTTAGTAATCTTTTTCAAACTCTTCAAATACCTCCCTCTCCCCCTCCCCCCTCCACGAATACACACACTCCTCTCCCACTCTACCTGTACCCCTCCCCCCCTCTTCTCCTCCATTTTTTGTACCAACACTTGAGATAATCTCTAGTGTTACTTGTCTTTCGTTGTCTTTTTCTTTTCTTTTCTTGTCTCGTTGATAGACATGTTTGTATGCCCTTCGCAAAAAAAAAAAAAAAAATCTTTGATAAAGAAATTGACGTTTTTCTTTAAGATGAAGGATAGGCATAACGAAGCAAAGGAGTTACGATCACATGTACACACACACGCGCGCGCACACATACACCACACACACACACACACACACACACACACACACACACACACACACACACACACACACACACACACACACACACACACACACACACACACACCACACACACGCACGCACACACACATGTCCTCCCAGTGCAAACGCTTTCTGTCTCGTCTTTTACACACACCTCTTCTTGACCTCCACCTCCACCTCCTCCTCCTCCTCCTCCAACCTTCTCCTCCTCCTCCTTCTCCTTCCCTCCTACTTCCGGTTAAGCTGGGCGGTGCCTCAGAGAGAGGGTAGAGGGAGAGGGAGAGAGGAGAGGGAAGGGAGAGGGAGATAGAGGGAGGGGAAGGGTGTCAGGTGAGTTCAAGGGGAGGGAGAGGGGTGAAGCAGGAGGAGGGGAGGGCGGAGGCGGGGAGAGGAGGAGAGAGAGGGGAGGGGAGGGGACACGACTGCCTTAAGAGAGCCGTTAGTCCTGTTCCGGCGGTCGTGGCAGGGAGAGGTGACTCAGCCAGGCGAGTCCGGGCCCTTGTTTAGGTCTGGGAGGAGGGGGGTGAGAGGGAGGGGGAGGAGAGGTAGAGCTGGAGAGTAAGGGGAAGGGTGGAGAGGAGAGTAAGAGGGAGGGGTGAAGGGGGAGAGGAGTAAGAGGAGGGCGGGGGAAGGGAGAAGGGGGATCTAAGGGGTGGAAGGGGGAGGGGACAAACGGGAGGGGAAGGGGCAGGGGGGGGAGGGCGTCACCTGGCGGAACCAAAACAATAATGGATGTTTACTACAAAGCTCTGACGTCACTACAACTAAGGAAATAGGATTTTATAATTGGAGAAGATTAAAAGCGTATATAATATTATATATATTATATATATATATATATATATATATATATATATATAATATATATATATATATATTATATATATATATATGTATATAGATAGGTATATATATGCATACATGTATTTTTTCTATTTTTTGTTATTATTTCAATCATTGTGCCGATACGTATTCGAGCATAATATTATTATTTGTTAAAAGGCAACCATACGAGGAAATCATGGAATACATACATACATACATACATACATACATACATACATACATACTACATACATATACATACATACATATATACATATAATACATACATACATACATATATATATATATATATATATATATATATATATATATATATATATATATATATATATATATATATATATATATATATACACACATACACATCGCTCTTAAAAACGCGACAACGATACCCAAACAAGCAAAACGCGACCACTAAAAATAACGAGGAACCCGGTGAACAAAAAACCGCGAGAGATCTCCCTGCCCAACCCAGACACGTTAATGAACCAGCCACACTTACCTCGGCAAAGAGAGCAGCCTCGCTCTCCCATTCCCAGCTGATCGGTTGTAAACATACGACAGTTTTCTTACATGGATTTTTATATGCTCCGGTGCGCTGTCTCGTGATGGTTCGGAATGTTTTTATGGAAATAAATGATATTTTCGTGTGGGATATTCAAAGGTGTGGATTTTAAGAGATGGATATTTATAATTACGATTAGTTTGTAGGCGATTTATTCCGTTTTCGTCCACTTAAGAGCTCAAAACCAGTATCCAAAGGGATTAGATCGCTTAATCACCGGGGAGACTTTTATATCAAAAAGCTTAAAACGTGTTCGATGCCTTACAAGGGAAAGAAGATTCCCAGACGTCTTAGAGAGTGAGTCAGAAGAGCGACCAGGTGTGAGGGTGTGTCTGGGTTTATCGCTTCCTACACATAAACCACATTTCTTGGGAATTGTTATTGATTTTGGTGGGACTGGCAGCATTTTTTTTTTTTTGGGGGGGGGGGTGAGGGGGATGTTTTGCGCCTTTGTTTATTTTTTTCATTCTTTTCTTTTTGGTCGTTTTGTTTACGTTTTTTTCTTTCTTTCTTTTTGATCGTTTTGTTTACGTTTTTTTTTTCTTTTTGGTCGATTTATTTTTCATATTTTCTCCCTGTATAGTTTTCTCTCTCTCTCTCTCTCACTCACTCCCGCTCTCCATCTCTCTCTCCCTCTCCTTCTTCTCTCCTCTCTCTCTCTCCCACCCTTCCTCTCTCCTTCACTCCCGCCCTCTCTTCTTCTCTCTCTCTTCCTCGTATCCTTTAGTGCCCCTCCCTCCTCCACTCCTTTTACTTGTGCCACAACAACACGCCCTGCCCCACACCCCACCCCCTCCTCCCCTTGAACCCACCTCATCCCTGCCCATATAAGGGTCAGCCTATTTCACTCGTTTTCTTCGCATCTCTTTCAGGCTTTCTTTAATTTCAGTGTATTGCTTTTATTGTTCTTCTTTCCTCCTCCTCCTCCTCATTATTATTTTCATCTCATCACCGTCTCCGTTTTCTTCTTTCTTCCTCTCTTTTTATTTCTTCTTTTCATGATTATTCTCTACTTCTTCTTCTCCTCCTCCTTCGTGTTCTTCTTCTTCTTCTTCTTCTTCTTTCTTCTTCTTATTATTATTATTGTTATTATTATTATTATTATTATTATTATTATTATTATTATTATTATTATTATTATTATTATTATTATTATTATTATTATTATTATTATTCCCCTCTTCCTCCTCCTCCTTCCTCCCCTTAACTCTTTTTTGAACTTCTCCTCTTTCATTCTTTCCTTCTTTCCCTTCCTCCTCCTCTTCTTCCTTCCTTCTTATTTCCACCTCTTCTTCTCCACCCTTTTTTCTCTCTCTTCGTATCTTTCCTCCCCTCGTTCTATCTGAGTTCCGTTTGTGAGTTTATCTGTGTTTGTGTTTCGAGGTTTATGCGGTCTGATGTTGCACTGAATATTCTTTACGGGTCCTTTGATAAGCCATTCGAACGGGCATTTGCATACGGGACTGCGCCGGGAATTCCGACCTCAGCCGCTGCTTCGGCTTCGTCGCAAAGGCACTCACGGCTCGGGGTCGCTCGGGTGCGGGACGTAAGCCTTCGTCTCGGCGTGATCAAACCGGCGTTTGTCGATCGGGATTGCGTTTGGTCGCGCGGAGGTCGGTTTGTTCGGAGTTCGTTTGCGGGAGATCCTTGAGTGGATTAAGATTATCGGGGGGGGGGGGGCTGGGGGGAAGGAACACCAAGGTTAAGGGAATGAATTTGTATATGCGTATATAATATATATTATATATATATATATATATATATATATATATATATATATATATATATATATATATATATATATATACATATACATACAGACCCACGTGTGTGCATGTGCATGTGTGTGTCTCAGAGCATGTATGAGCGTATAGACACACGCATTAAAAAGTACACACGGTTCTCCCTTACCCAAGACACAGTACACATAGAACATGCTTGTCTGCCATGTATGTCAAGCTCATTAAGGGGCGACTGTGACGCGTAAGTCAATATTGTTCAACTTCCAGACCATGTCTTTCGTTAATGACTTCCGGCGCTGTCTTTCTCCTCTTTTCATTCTCATTTCTGTTATTCTGTGTGTTTGTGTGTGTGGTTCTTCTTTCTTTCGGTTTTGTGGTGTAAGTACGTTCGTGTTGTTTGTGTTTCTGGTTCTGGGAAATAAATTGGAATAAAATGGATAATTCCAATATGCAGAGAAATTATCTGTAATCTTCTTTAACATGTAATTTATATGATTCTGAAGATGTAGGAAATTCAATTGTATTATTTGTATTGTGTGTGTGTGTCTATGTACGTGTATGTATGTGTGTCTATGTATGTATATGTATATGTGATTCTATGCATGTGTAGTATATGTGTGTCTGTATATGTGTAAGTGTATATGTGTGTCTGTGTACGTTTGCGTGTGTGTGTGTGACCGTATTCACCGTGTATATTTATGTATTTCACACTCAACCTGATCTAATTTGGGTTCGCGAATAACATATAGATACTTGCATACGATAGCCTCCCCCTGTGTTCATATCATTGCATATACATTTATTCAACTGACTTGCAATGAACACTTAGAATGAATTTGTATTCGCTGGTGTGCCAAACCTTCATTTTTCATTAACCTAATTATTTATGGAAATGGATGTTTAAACCGTATTAGGTCCTAAAACGATAGTCATCAGTTTATTCCTATTAGTTGATTGTAATTACTGTTGTTTTTGTTGTTATATTTCCTCCCACTGTTCTTGCCTTCTTTTCTTCTCTTCCTCTCTTCCTCCTTTTCTTCCCAGTCTCCTTCTCTTCCCTTTTCGTTTTCTTTCCTTTTCCCTCTCCTCCCCTTCCATTTGTTCTCCTCCGTTTTCTCTCTCTCCCTCTCCTTCTCTTCCTCTCTCCCCTTCTCCTTTCTCTCCCACACCTCGCTCCTCCTCCCTATCTCTTTTTTCGCTCTCTTATCTTCCTCCCTCCTTCTCTCTCCATCCCCCCCTCTCCATCTCCTCTTCTCCCCTCTCTCCTCCTCCCTCTCATCTTCCCCATCTCCCCCCTCCCCTTCTTCTCCTCCCTCTCCCTCCCCCCAGGCTTCTTGCAATGATAACTTCTCAGTCTATTAAGTGGTATAATAATCTGCTGGTTCTCGTTGAACTGTGGAGGAGCGATGGGGTAGGAGGAAGAGGGAGGAGGAGGAGGGGAGGGGGAGGGGGAGGAGGGGTAGGAGGAGGAGGGGAGGGAGGGAGGAGGAGGAGGAGGAGGAGGAGGAAGGAGGAGTAGGAGGAGGAGGAGGAGGAGGAGAAGAAGGAGGAG
>NW_020869203.1:474129-476629 GCF_003789085.1 Penaeus vannamei
GACATTACGACGAGTCATTGACCATTGGGGGGGGGGGGGGGCGGCACACAGGGTGGCCAATCAGATTGCATGATCTGATCTGTACCGCATAGAATGCGTGCATTGATATTGAAATAAAACGCATAGTATTTATTTTTTAATGTTTTCAACCTCGAAGTCGGAGATCTAATCACTATACTATTAAACACTATCAAAAAATGCAATAGACACGACTTCTATCTGTTTGTTAAAAAAAGCTTTTTACAAAGAAATAATAGGTATTATCAAATGTAAAAGTTATTATAAGTATCACAAACTAATGTAAATTTAAAGGCAGCTTTAAACGACCACTGTAAACGCTAGGCTTGGCGCACATGTTAAATATATTCTAGAAAAATAAATACACACACACACACACACATATAATATATAAATATATATATATATATATATATAATATATATATATATATATATATATATATATATAATATGTATGTTTGTTTGTGTGTGTATGGTCTATGAAACATCTATGAAACTGAAACGCTAGTCGTAATTTTAATATGGAAAAATGGAATACAGTATATTGTAGTTAGTCACATAATTGACATTGTCTCGGAGATAATTGCAGATTTGGATATATGATTTTTATACAATTAAAGTCTTGAAGCAAATTTGGCTATCAAGCTGCACTAATATAATGTAATATTAGCAAAACAAAAAATAAACATTTAATAAAATCAAGGATGAACAAGAACAAGAACGGTATTTAGCATCTGAATACATTCGTAGTTCTGAAGTATAAGTCCGTGCTTGCAGAATCACAAACAGCTACATTCTCTATGAAAAAGACACTCCTCTAGGTATAAGTTACGGAGAGCGACGCAGAGAGAAAGAGGGAGAAGGAGGGAGCGTGTCTGTGTCCCCCTTTATCTATATTCCCCAGACCTTTGTTTCCTAGTACCTATGTTCTCCAGACCTCTTATTTACCAGTTTCGATTTTACCTGGACTTTATTCCCCTGTACATATTCCACAGACCTTTGTTATCCAATATCGATGTTCCTGAGAACTTCTTTCCCTTGTCAAAAAAGGGAACTTAACCCTCCATGAACTAGGATTAGAACACGAGGGTAGAGCATGTACAAAGTCACTTAGACCACACACAGATTCACAGTCATTGCGAAGCCCTTCTGCGACGGGAGTTTGCGATGGCGATCGCATTGTTGTACCCACAGTTGAGGTAATGCGACGGAGATCGGCGCTGATTGGCTCTCAGAACCTGACTTTGCGACAGAATATTGGAACAATTGCATGAGCTCATTGCCTGGTTATAGCCGTCCGATGTTACTTTGTGAAACACAATATTTACTGCAAATTAATTTTTTGACACAAAAATATTGTAATATGCTGAATATTATATAAAAGTATTATCTGCAACACTATAAAAACCATTGTTTCAGAAACAAATATCCAAAACCATGTTTACCAGATCAATGCCTTATTGGAATTGGAGACCTTTGTTGATGTTTACTTCTGGCCATGAAATAAAACCCATCTTTATTTCCTAAAAACCGTCTATCAAAAAATCATCGTTTTGGAGGTTTTGTTGTTGTTGTAGTTGTAGTTCTGCAAGACTTGCATTGTGATTATTTAGCCATTAAACCAATAAGAGGTTAACATATAAAATAAATCGATTTATTGTATATGGAACATGGTAAGAATTTTCAACGAGTCCGAATTATAATGACGTTTTATTGATTTCGGTGAAAGGAATGTATTCAAAATTATTTTGTACCTTTTTGATACAACCTTACAGGCTCAAAAAATGAGGATAGCTGTGTATAATCATTAGCTGTTATAATTTAATCAAGAAGACTAGTAAATACTTCTGATCATTGATATTATCTAGTTATCTGATTCGAACACAGAGCTTACGGTGGATAGAACAATGTATTTAACAAATACATTTGAAAGCTTTCACAGCCTTGCGAAAAGGAGAGTGTATAAACCATCATGTTTACTGAGTAGTTAAGAATTTTTTCCATTTTATTTGAATATTTAAACCTATCAATGTCTATATATATATATATATATATATATATATATATATATATATATAATATATATATATATATATATATATATATATATATATATATATATATATGTCTATCTGTATGTATCTATCAATCTAAATATATATAGCATACGCATGCCATATGTAGGGCCATATTAAACCGCACCCCGCACTCACGACCCGTATTATCAAAATGTGTGGAAAAGCCCCTTCCTTGGTGGGTGACTTGCGGGTATTGGTGTTACTCCTGATGCTGGTTTAATTATGTTTTTCATCCATATTTACAGTCAGTTTTTTAAGGAACGATAGTGTCAAACTTCACTGAGTCAAATGTCATTTGCAATTGTCATATTCACAATCGCTTTCCAGACCTTTAATAGTCGGGGAAAGTTCAGCATTACCAACATAAGCAAATGCTATATTTCCTTATTAAGCAATCAGCAT
>NW_020869203.1:501629-504129 GCF_003789085.1 Penaeus vannamei
GGAATATCTGTAAAGGAACGAAAAATATACTTTTCAAATTCTAGCGGAAGGGACGTTGATGTAAGTGGTAGGGTCTTTTGTCTACGAAAATATATACATAGATAATTTTAAAAGACAAATTTCAGTATGTTGATGTTTGTTGATGTTTATGCTTTATTCATGGTCGCCGATGACTGGATTCGTGCTTTGTTGTCAAGAAGACATTTTTTGTGTTAAAGTTTTTGCCTGTCATCAACATGTGCCAGAAGCAGACCGTGACTGAAATAGAAAAATACACAATAATGCAGAACATCACGTACGGCAGCCCATGCAGCTGATATTATAATGGTTCATTATTATTATCATTATCATTATCATTATCATTATTATAATAATGATGATAATAATGATTATAATTATAATAATAATGATAATTACTGTTGATATATAATGTTTATCATTATTACTATTATCATTATCATTACTACTATTTTTAACAGTATTATTACCATTTATTATTATTAATATGTTATGATTAGTAGTAGCTGATACAATACTAGTTAATTTCCCTCTCTGATTCAAACTATCATTATTTTTTTTATCATTGGCATGATCATCATCATTATTATTATTATCATCATTAACATGGTAATAGTGGTAATGATAGTTGTGATTACTATCAACATAATGTTTATCATTATTATTATTAGTATCATTGGTACTTCTATTATCATTATTATTATTATTATCACTACTTATTACTATTGTCATTATTCTTATCATCATCATTTTGATTACTATAAAAGTAACTGTAATAATAACAATAATAAAAAATAATAGTGATAACAGTAATAATAATGATAATATCATTAACAATAATAATGATAACAATGATAACAACAATAATAATGATAATAATAATGATAATGATATTAATAGAAGTAATGATGACGATAAAGATAATAATAATGATAACAATGATAATAATAATGATAATAATAATAGTAATGATAATAATATAGATAATAATAATAGTGATAATAATAATGATAAAACAATAATCATTATTATTATCATAATTACTATTATTGTTGTTCATAATTACCGTTATTCTTATTATAATCATTATTATCATTATTTATATTAAAATCAACCTTATGGTTATTCTTTTTCTTATTCTTGTTATCATTTCCATCATTATTATCAATATCATTATGATGATGATGATTATCAGTATCATCGTTATCTTTATTCTTATCATTATCGTTATTTTCTTTGTTATCTTAATTATTGGGAGAAAAATACTGTTATTTTTGTTGTATATAATTTCCTGCTTCCAATTCACTATTTTCTATTTCTATCCTCCGTTTGCCATATTTTTTCATCTCATTCGTTATATGCCATTAACCATTTGTCATTTTATGTATTGTTTCATATTGACTGTCATTCGTCATCAAATATCATTGATCTTGCAACTTTCATTTATTTGTCTATTCGCGATTCAGGCTTTGAAGGATTTTTAGATATAAATTATCCACGTGTATTTCATTTCTTCGGAAATTACATTAGGAAAATGTACCCCCCCCCAAAAAAAAAAAAAAAAAAAAGAGAGAGAGAGAGAGAGAGAGAGAGAAGAGAGAGAGAGAGAGAGAGAGAGAGAGAGAGAGAGAGAGAGAGAGAGAGAGAGAGAGAGAGAGAGAGAGAAAAGAAATGGAAAAGATAATAAAATCAGGGATGATTTTCTCTCAATAATTCCCCTACCCCCCAAAATATATTTATGAAAAATATAATCCAATTCAAACTATCTGTATGACTTTTTCCATTCATCCGATATTTTGCTTTTCAGAAATCTGGATATCGCATTTCATTCGCATTATTTTCAGTGTCCGGATGAAAGTCGCTTTAACGGGTGACGGACTTAAAGAAGATTAGATTAACGTGTCATTTCACAATAGAAATTCTTTTTTTCTCGCATTTTGAAACTGAGAGCGTTGAACAAAGGAGAGCGAGGTAAGCTTAGCTCTCAAATTCTCGGGAATTAAATGCAATCCCTTCCCTCACATCCAGAAAAAGTTTCACGTGCGAGGGAAAGCTACTAAACTATTGAACAATGGATGATACTCCTGCATGCAAATACGTTTATCTAATATGGTGACGCAAGTTTATATTTGTGTGCCACTGATAGACATACATGCATTTATACACAATTTCACATTTTAATAAACACAGATTTCCCCATACAAACACTGACTGATTGACACTTTGATACTTAAACTTCTTAATAATAGAAACACAATTCATGTTGATGTTTGTGATCCAGATGCCTGGCAGTGTAATTATTTAATCCCATTACTATTCTTATTTCATTTGCGTGTAATGGTTGCACAGCACTCAAATGTATGAAGCTCAGCCGAGTCCCACTCACGACTAATCTTGCGATGCTGGCCGTTGTTTAGTCTACTTACGAGATCCTCCTCCGATGCAAGTCAAGGGCACTTCTCTGCAGAAAATGGCATTGGAT
>NW_020869203.1:519905-522405 GCF_003789085.1 Penaeus vannamei
CGTGGTGTGTATGGGAGTATTTGGTTTTACGGTTTGGTGTTCAGTGTCAAACCTCCTCAGTGCCTCAGGCACTATGTTCAAGAGGAAAGCGTTTTGCATTCGTCATTAACTCAACTTCATCTTCATCTCTTGTGCTCTAACAACTCACCCGAGGCCTTATTCCTCTGCATTCCTCTGTATGAATTCTCTGGAACAATCTTACTTTCCAGGCAGCTCCACACTACATACCGAGGAATCCTACCACGTGCCATCCCTAGGTCTTCTAATACCTTATGCAATGCCTTCTGCACTTCTCTCTACCTCTCCATCCGCTCTCTCGACGTAAAAGCTGCGTCTACAGCCCCTCTTCCAGCCAGTTTCCCCGTTGGTCTCAAAGGCACGATTCTCTCTCTAATTCCATCGTGTGGGAGATTAGCTTCATCACTCTATGATTCCACCAGTTCTGTGCCTCACCTTTCAGCTCAGGTATTAGAGCTAAAATGATCTGTCTGTTATTCCGAGATCATCTCTTGTCCAGATATTTCTTCCACCTTATTACTATATATAAGTATCCTACTGTGCCCTTGTCCCACATCGTATCTATTTCACAATATCATATCACAGCAACGTGGTAAGTGTTCTACTGTTGTAGTTTTATTCCGTAGTATATCTGTTATGTAGACAGCATCATATGTCTACAATATTAGCACACAGAATAGATATCCTACGGAATACCTATCCCACAGCAAATCTATTTGATAGTATACCTATATTGTTTCACGCTCTATTCATGACTAAATATATCAAATAATTATTATCTTTCCATAGTCTGCCTCCTCTTCCATTACCTCACATAACTCTATCCCTATCTTGTCCAATTAACCTTAGCATTATTACCCAACACTTTTATCACTACCCTCTGATTTAGTCTTTTTCCTGAGGCAGCCACAAGCCTTTTCCCATCTTCATTTCTTACGATACCATCTCTTTAGCTTATATATATATCTTCCTCTCTCTTCCATACTTTTCCATACTACACGCTTAATCCATATACTTTGTTGTTGTTGGCCAGTCTGCATATCATCTCTCCCGGTCGTGTTTCGTATGATTTATAACATATACATAAACAAACACAAAATATATATAAACATTAACATATGCAAAAAATTACATAGGCAAACACAAATAATTAAGAAAACTACACAGTTTTAGAGATTATTAGTGCAAGGACATACAATAAACAATAACCCACAACATAACTAGATTAGAAACATAACAAAAATAAAAACATTTAACTAAACACGCAAACCAAAACAAACATCAAACAAACGAAAAGATAAATACGGAAGCAAACCTACAAACAAAAAGATAAACACACTAGCGCACCTACAACTAAACAAGTACAAACCAGGGCACAGAGGTAACAGAAAGAAAAAAAGAAAAGAAAGACAAAACAGAAACACATATATAAATAAACCACAACATAGAAAAAAACAGACAACACAAATAAACCAAAATGCACAATAAACAATGCAAAAAAGAAAACACAAAACAACAACAAATTGCAACAACAAATCAAATAAAGGAAAAGAAATCACCCCAAGCGAGCGCGCACGCAAACCAAATGCAAACGAAACAAATACAGACGCCAACACAAACACTTGCCAAGAAATAATAAAATAAAAACATAAAATCGTCAGAAATCCGTGCTATCCAATAAGGACAATTTCCGTTCGCTGGAAAATAGTATAATTGGATCAGCGATTGGCTTCCTCACAGCGACAGCGCTCTCTCTTTTGCTCTCTCTCTCTCTTTCTCTTGCTTTCTCTCTTTTGCTCTTTCTCTCTTTCTCTTTCTCGCTTTCTGTCGCTTTCTCTCTCTCTCTCTCTCTCTTTCTCTAGCTTTCTCTCTTTTTCTCTCTCTCTCTTTCTCGCTTTCTGTCGCTTTCTCTCTCTTTCTTTTTCTCGCTTTCTGTCTCTCTCTCTCTCTCTCTCTCTCTCTCTCTCTCTCTCTCTCTCTCTCTCTCTCTCTCTCTCTCTCTCTCTCTCTCTCTCTCTCTCTCTCTCTGTCTTCCTCTTTGTTTCCTGCTCTCATCTCTCCTCTCTCTTCTTCTTTACTTCTTTCGTTTTGTTTTTGTTTTCTGTTCACTTTCTTCTTCCGTCTTATCTCTCTTTCTTTCCATCCTTCTCTCTCTTTGTTTTTTCTCCTTCTTTCTCTTCTTTCCTCTTTACTTCCTCTCTCTCTTCATCCTTTCTGCCTTCGCTTTCTTTTCTCCTTTCCTTCTCTTCTTGTTTCTTCTCTCTCTCCCTCTCTCTCTTGCTCCTTAAATTTACTTTCTTTTCATCCTCTTCTCTTGTTTTCTCTCTCTCTTTTCTCTTCCTCTTTATTTCTTTTGTCTTCTTTTCCCCTTTCTTCCTCCTATTCCTCTATCTTCTTCTCTTTTCCTTTTCTTTTCCACTTTTATCCCCGTTTCCCTTATCCTCTCCTTTCTTTTCTTCTTTTTCTCTCTTCCTCCTCACTT
>NW_020869203.1:537405-542667 GCF_003789085.1 Penaeus vannamei
ATCTGGCCTATTATGTAGTAGCACCCTTCGCATCTTCTTAAATGCTGTGTATGATCGAGATTCAATATGTTATATTAACAAATCTTTGAATGTTCTCACTCATCAAAGTGTAATTTTAGATCATTAATCCATAGATTTCATAGTGATAATGTTTATGCTATTAGGAAGTGCAATTCCAGGATTAAATTCAATCTTAGGTTTAAAAAATCACAATTCTTAACTTATCCTGAAGGCCCTTACTTCCTTTTCTGCTGTGCATTGAGGTAAGGTCTTTTGTCGAAAACCCTTGGAGTCCACCTGGTCTTGGAATTTTCCAATTTGAAATTCTTGATTCCTTTTTTACTTTTTTTTTTTTTTTTACTCGTTTCTGTTCTCCATTGCCTAAGTCTTGCTCCATTTCTCTCAGCATTTTCATTATGTTTCACACATTGGTCCAAAGATGGCTCCAAAGTGTTTTACTTTTTTTTCTGAATTCGATGCAGTAATTTCCCTTTACCTTCCTTCTAACATCAAATAACTTTTTCTTCTGAATGGACTCAAACAGTTTTCCTATATTGCTTGTTCCAGTCACCATGCCCCTCAAGATTCGCACCAATTCTTATAAATTTCTGCTGCTCCTCTTCATGAGCAGCGTCTATACCTGTGTTCCCCAACCTTTTTCTCTTCTGCGGCCCTGGACCAATACATAAAAATCTCCATGGCCCCGGTCACTGCCTGTTAATTTTTCAGATTCAGTTACTATTCCTTATAAATGGTGTAATGTTGTCAATTGCTGTAGAACAAAAATACTATATAGAAACATTGTAATTTATTAATATTGACAAGATATATGGTCGTACTGTAGGTGAGACAAAAATCGGTTTGATTCGGTCATAATTTTCATATTGCTACATGTCCCCCCAGAAAATGTCTCATGTCCTCCAAAGCGGCCATGACCCCTTTATAAGGAACCCCTGATCTATAGCTTTGTCCTTACCGGGACTCCCTCCTTCCATAATCCACTGTGACCCCTGCATTTTCGAGTTCACCTTTATTGTCATGTCTTTTCGTAGCTTTGTTTGTTTTTCTATATTTCTCCTCCAAACTGGTTCTTTTCTTTTATCACCTTCAGGCTGTTTATAACGAACCGCATTTGTCACACAAGTAGCTGCTATTTTTAATAAGACGCTTGTTTGTGTGATGTTAACTGAAGCTGGAATAAGCGACGCAACCTTGCAGAACTTAGTAAATGCTGATATTTTATAGAACTCTCAATAATGCATTTATATCTTTATATTTATATCCTAGTTCCTCAGCCGTTTTCAGGACACTTTTTCATCGTCTGGAATTCGAGTCCACAATTTCTTCACTTTCTGCCACATTTCGCTTTTCGGTTTCAAGCTCATTATCTTGGTGCTTCCCTGCGTCTTATCTTTCAGTCTCAACCTCTGTAAGTCAACAAGTAACTTAAATCATCCTTGCTTGACCTTTATTCTCTTGTTTGAAATAGTCAGGTTCTGTTCCGCATTTCTTTCTTTCTCTGCTGCATATTTCTCTTTCTTTCTCTGCTGCATATTTCTCTTCTGAATATTCCGTATCTTTGCTCTGCATATTTCTCTTTCTTCTGCGCATATTTCTCTTTCTTTCTCTGCTGCATATTTCCTTTCTTTCTCTGCTGCTATATTTCTCTCTTTCTCTCTGCTGCAATTTCTCTTTCTTTCTCTGCTGCATATTTCTCTTTCTTCTTATATTTCCTTTCTTTCTCTGCTGCATATTTCTCCTCTGAATTTCTCTTTCTTTCTCTGCTGCATATTTCTCTTTCTTTCTCTGCTGCATATTTCTCTTTCTTTCTCTGCTGCATAGCATATTTCTCTTTCTTTCTCTGCTGCATATTTCTTTCTCTATTTCTCTTTCTTTCTCTGCTGCATATTTCTCTTTCTTTCTCTGCTGCATATTTCTTTCTGCTGCTGCGTATTTCTTTCTTTCTCTGCTGCATATTTGCTATTTCTCTTTCTTTCTCTGCTGCATATTCTCTCTTTCTTCTGCTGCACATTTCTCTTTCTTCTCTGCTGCATATTTCTCTTTCTTTCTCTGCTGCATATTCTCTTCTTTCTTCTGCTGCATATTTCTCTTTCTTTTCTGCTGCTGCTCTTTCTTTTTCTCTGCTTATTTCTCTTTCTTTCTCTGCTGTCTCTTTTCTTTTTCTTGCTGCATATTTCTCTTTCTCTATTTCTCTTTTCTTCTCTGCTATTTTCTCTTCTTCTCTGCTAGCATATTCTCCTCTTCCTCTTTCTTTCTTTCTCTGCTGCATATTTCTCTTTCTTTCTCTGCTACATATTCTCTTTCTTTCTCTGCTGCATATTTCTCTTTCTTTCTCTGCTGCATATTTCTCTTTCTTTCTATGCTGCATATTTCTCTTTCTTTTCTCTGCTGCATATATTCTCTTTCTTTCTCTGCTGCATATTTCTCTTTCTTTCTCTGCCTGCATATTTCTTTTCTTTCTTTCTCCTTTCCTGCTGCAATTTCTCTTTCTTCTCTGCTGCATATTTCTCTTTCTTTCTCTGCTGCATATTTCTCTTTCTTTCTCTGCTGCATATTTCTCTTTCTTTCTCTGCTGCTCTTTCTTTCTGCTGCAATTTCTCTTTCTTTCTCTGCTGCATATTTCTCTTTCTTTCTCTGCTGCATATTTGTCTCTTTCTTTCTCTGCTGCATATTTCTCCTCTAATTCCTGCTATTTCTTTCTTCTCTGCTGCATATTCTCTTTCTTTCTCTGCTTGCATATTTCTCTTCTTCTCTCTGCATATTTCTCTTTCTTTTCTCTGCTTTCTCTTTCTTCTCTGCTGTTTCTTTCTCTGCTGCATATTCTCTCTTTCTTCTCTCTGCTGCATATTTCTCTTTCTTTCTCTTCTGCATATTTCTCTTTCTTTCTCTGCTGCATATTTCTCTTCTTCTTTCTCTGCTGCTATTTGTTCTTTCTCTGCTGCATATTTCTCTTTCTGCTCTGCTTGCATATTCTTTGCTGCTTTCTCTGCTGCATATTTCTCTTTCTTCTCTGCTGCATATTTCTCTTTCTCTCTCTGCTGCATATTCTCTTTCTTTCTCTGCTGCATATTTCTCTTTCTTTCTCTGCTGCATATTTCTCTTTCTTCTCTTGCTATTCTCTTTCTTTCTCTGCTGCATATTTCTCTTTCTTTCTCTGCTGCACATTTCTCTTTCTTTCTCTGCTGCATATTTTTCCTCTCCTTTTCTTTCTCTGCTGCATATTCTCTTTCTTTCTTGCTGCATATTTCCTCTTTCTTCTCTGCGCATATTTCTCTTCTTTCTCTGCTGCATATTTCTCCTCTTATATTTCTTTTTCCTCTGCTGCATATTTCTCTTTCTTTCTTCTGCTGCATATTTCTCTTTCTTTCTCTGCTGCATATTTCTCCTCTTATTCCTGTATTTTCTTTCTTTCTCTGCTGCATATTTCTCTTTCTTTCTCTGCTGCATATTTCTCCTCTTTCCGTATTTCTTTCTTTCTCTGCTGCATATTTCTCTTCTTTCTCTGCTGCATATTCTCTTTCTTCTCTTATATTTCTTTCTTTCTCTGCATTCTCCTCTTATTCTCTTTCTTTCTCTGCTGCATATTTCTCTTTCTTTCTCTGCTGCATATTTCTCTTTCTTTCTCTGCTGCATTATTTCTCCTCTGAATATTCCGTATTTCTTTCTTCTGCTGCATATTTCTCTTTCTTTCTCTGCTGCATATTTCTCTTTCTTTCTCTGCTGCATATTTCTCTTTTTCTTATTCTGTTCTCTGCTGCATATTTCTTCTTTCCTTTCTCTGCTGCATATTTCTCCTCTTTTCTGTTTCTTTCTTGCTCTGCTGCATATTTCTCTTCTTTCTCTTGCTCTTTTCTTTCTCTGCTGCATATTTCTCTTTCTTTCTCTGCTGCATATTTCTCTTTGCTTTTCTTTCTTTCTCTGCTGCTATTTTCTCTTTCTTTCTCTGCTGCATATTTCTCTTTCTTCTCTGCTGCATATTCTTTCTCTTTCTTTCTCTGCGCTTTCTATCCTCTCGCGTGTTCTTTTTTCTCTGCTGCATATTTCTCTTTCTCTGCTGCATATTTCTCTTCTTTCTCTCTGCATATTTCTCTTTCTTTCTCTGCTGCATATTTCTCTTTCTTTCTCTGCTGCATATTTCTCTTTCTTTCTCTGCTCATATTTCTCTTCTTTCTCTGCTGCAATTTCTCTTTCTTCTCTGCTGCATATTTTCTTTCTCTGCTGCACATTTCTCCTCTCCTTTCTTTCTCTTCCTGCATTCTCTTTCTTTTCTGCTGCATATTTCTGCATCTTCTCTTTCTTTCTCTGCTGCATATGTCTCTTTCTTTCTCTGCTGCATATTCTCTTTCTTTCTTCTTTCTTCTCTGAATATTCCTATTTCTTTCTCTTCTCTGCATATTTCTCTTTCTTCTCTGCTGCATATTTCTCCTTCTGCGTATATTTCTCTTTCTTTCTCTGCTGCATATTTCTCTTCTTTCCTCTGCTGCAATATGCTGGTCTTTCTCCTCTGCATATCTTTCCTTCTTTCTTTCTCTGCTGCATATTTCTCCTCTGAATATTCCTTCTTTCTTTCTCTGCTGCATATTTCTCTCTCTCTCTTTTCGTATTTCTGCTTTCTTTCTTTGCTGCATATTTCTCTTTCTTTCTCTGCTTATTTTCTCTTTCTTTTCTCTGCTGTTTTCTCTGCTGCATATTTCTCTTTCTTTCTCTGCTGCATATTTCTTTCTTTTCTCTGCTGCATTATTCCTTATTCTTTCTTTCTTGCTGCATATTTCTCTCTGAAATCCGTATTTCTTTTTTTCTCTGCTGCATATTTCTCTGTCTTTCTCTGCTGCATATTTCTCTTGCTTTCTCTGCGCATATTTTCTTATCTTTCTCTGCTACACATGTCTCTCTAATATTAAACCGTATTTCTTTCTTCTCTGCTGCCATATTTCTCTTTGCTTTTCTCTGCTGCATATTCGTCTTTTTCTTTCCTCTGCTTGCGATATTTCTCTTTCTTTGCTTCCTCTGCATAGTCTCCTCTGAATATTCCGGGGGGCGGTTACTTCTTCTTTCTTCTGCTTGGTAGTTTCTTCTTTCGTTCTGCCTGCTGTCATGTATTCGTCCTCTGAGATGTTCACATCGCTTATTTCTTCTTTGCGTTTCTCTCCATTTGTTTCTCTTTTTGTGTCTTTTGTCGGATCCTATATTTTGGTCTGCTTTTTACTGTATTCCGTGGCCATTGTTTGTTCTCTTTCTTTG
>NW_020869203.1:552246-554746 GCF_003789085.1 Penaeus vannamei
TGTCCCACCTATAACCAAAAAGACATTAAGGTCATTTTTAGGAATGATATCTTTCTACTGAATGTTCCCCAAGCTTGTTCTCTCATGAGTCCTATGTTGGATATGTTAAGTAAAGGGACTCTGGAACCATTAGTATGGACTTGTGATTTACAGCTTAGATTTAATGAATTGAAACCTGCATTATTCAGTGATCTGGTGTTAAAACTACCTGATGCTAAACACTTTTGTACTAAGAATGGATGCTTCTGACATAGGATTAGGAGTGGTGTTATTACTGTATATACCCAAGCAGGAAACGATTAGATTGAGAAAAAAGGTATTCAGCCATCAAATGTGAATGTTTAGCCATAATGTTCAGCATTCAAACACTCGATTATTACCTCATAGGTAAACATATTATGGAAGTTGACTATGAACCTTAGTTTACATGAAGAATTATGAAGGAACCAACAACATAGGGACTGGTTGGACACTCAGTCTTCAGCCTTACTCTTCAGAACCATTCATATAGCCAGGCAGAAACACATCTACTTTAGTCCCATTTGATAAGTCACAACCACCAACCAGCCAAGTTCTGTTATTGTTGTTGTTGCTGCTGTTGTTTATTTTGGGTGTCTGAAAATGATGAGATTCTTCATGCAGGTGTTAATACCATTGTGATCTAACCCCCCTACCCCACCCCCTGGTGCTGCCAAGGCCATCATGAAAGTCATGGAGGTCATCCCACAGCAGGATAAGGTCACGGTCAAACACGCCCTTCTCCGCCAATCTAAGAGCTGGCTTTTCCGTTCAAACTATCTTGGTATTATCGCCCCAGAGAAGGTAGTAGATTCATTTCATGTTCATTTATGGCTGTTGATGCTTTTTTGTGGTCTTTACATGAAGATGTTGGGCTTATCCAAAGAACTTATAGTTAAGTGTTTTTGTCTGGTCAGTTTTTGGGTTGATAGGTAAAGGGTGAGAACTTTTTTTTTTTCCATAATGCAGCTGCTGTAACAGTGTGGTGTTTCAAATTGTTCTTTGTTGAAAATTAGGAAAAAATACTTTTCTATTATGGATAATGAACTGTATTCCAAATTGTCTTGCATATTTAAATATATTCCTCTTTCAAATGATGTGAAATGATAGCTATTATCTAATGTAAGACTAACAGTCAATTTAATTAAATTTATACAGATTTTCCTCTCCAACTTTCAGGACAAGATTGGCATTATCTCTGGCCTTATCTGCAATTAGGGATTAATTGGCACTATCTCCTAATCTGGAACCCTCACATCCAAGCCGTTCATCAGACTACCCAAGTTGGCCTCAAACAGACCTTTAGCATGGGCATTGGTGGATACCCCTTCACTAGCACTAACCTCATTGACTGTCTCGACACTTTCCTCAAGGTAAACAGGTATAAGAATTGAGCAAATTTCAATTGTGTGGTGTAGATGTATGGTAAAGACAACCAAAATACAAAATACAATTTTGAGATTGAGCTCTAGTGTTGCTGCATGAATTATTAATTGCATTTAATATTGTGGTGTTTCAAGGCAGTTGAAAATTCTATTTCAAGTTCGTAGGAAAAAGTATAAATTGTTGAAAAAAGCTGAATATTAGGAGGAAGTAAGTATGAAAATAATCACTTATAACAAATTATAAGTGTTATGTTGCAGGATCTCAACGCAAAGGGTATTCTCATAGGTGAGATTGGTGGTGGTGCTGAAGAGGCTGCACCTGTGAGTCCTTAAAAAACATAATGCTTTAAGTTGTTTTGCCAAGTGTTAAGTTGTTAAGTCTGATTTTAATCATTCCATTAATGGGAAGGTACCAAGAATTGATACATTTGGGACTTAATTGATATTGTTTATCATTGTTTATCACTCAAGTTAAAAGTAAATTATTTTTCATTTGTTTTGTTCTACAAAGGGACCTGAAGCCAAGCCTGTTTCATCCTTTATCACTGGTCTTTCTGCCCCACCTGGTCGCAGCATGGGACATGCCAGTGCCATCATCTCTGGAGGCAAGAGAGGTGCTGAAGACAAGATTAAGGCCCTTGAGAATGTAAGTTCTTTTCCTTTCTGTTTTTGTCATATCACATACACACTAACCCACACATACACCCTCACTCTCACCCTCACTTGCATGTGCCCACACTCATACACAGGCACACACACTCAACAGCATACGCCTTTGTATTTCTCTATCTGTATTGTATGAAACTAAGTGAATAAGACAATAATTTTTTTAGGGCAGCTTACGCATTTATATACGTAATGAGAAATGATAATTTCTTATAAAAGAACGCCTTTGAAGACCTGATTTTCTCAATAACCCACAGGTTGGTGTAATCATCCTGAGGTGCCCTGTGCAAATGGGAAATATGTTACTGGCAGAGATGGAACTTCTTGAAAAATTGTAAGCTGATTGCTGGTGTGGAAACTTGGGGAATTACTGGATCAAGAGATGCCACATTGGTCCAGGACTGAATCATTGACTCGGCAGGAAAAGTCAC
>NW_020869203.1:564746-569746 GCF_003789085.1 Penaeus vannamei
AAATAGGGAAGGAGGGAGGAAGAGAGAGGGAGATAAATAGGGAAGGAGGGAGGAAGAGGGAGGGAGATAAATAGGAGAGGGAGGGAGGGAGGGAGCAGGCATACCGAGACAAACAGAGACAGATAGACAACCAAAGACAAACAAGCAAACAACTAAACAGACAGACAGGTAGGCAACCAACCAACCAACCACACAACCAACCTTACAAACAAGCAGACAGACAAACAACCAAACAAACAGCCAGAGGAGAAGAAAAAAAAAGCAACAACACGGCCTTCCTGCTCCCAAACATTCCTCGCATTACACCAAAGTGAATTTTTTCCATTCCATTCCCCCGAGGTTTTGCATTATTCCGACTTGTGTATGTAAATCCGTTTTCCTGTGTGCGATTAAACGATAGATGAGCCCTATTGATTTCGGCTGAAAAAGGTAATTGAATTAATGATGGAAATAAGTCTACACTCCTCGCTTGCTCTTGAGTATGAATGGCCGCTGATCCGTAGTCAGTTGGCAAGTAGTGTTTTAAAATTTATTAAAAGCGTGGGATAGTGTCTGTGTGTGTGCATGTTTGTGTCTATATATGTATATTATCTAACTGTTTATTTATTTCTTATTTTTATTTCTATGGGAATAAGTTTGAAAAACTAGTAGCTATTTGCTTCACGAGTACGAGAGTGCGAATAAGGAAGCAAGATATTAAAATAATATAGTTGCACATCATATTCATCGGTCTTTGTTTCACATCACGATTATCAGCCGTTATTTCATATCATGTTTATCAGCTCCTATTTCCAAAATAGCCATCACAGCTTATGTGAAAATATGGAAGGGACAGTCGTGGTCAAAATTCTTGTCAAACCTGTTTCGAATTCCGTTTCGAACATCCGCTTAATACCTCACTTTTTCGGCCGGTTTGTTAAAATTGTGCGAGGCCCGACCCAAAGAATATTCGTATTCTTGACATGCATAAATAAAGAAATAAATGCATATTTATCAGTCTGTACATGCATATCAACCGGGCAAAATAGACAGTTAAATGTATATCTATCAGATATATAGACAGATATGCCTTTATTTCTGCATCTGTATTTATGAAAATTCACTGGGTCTTACTATAGAGTAAGACAAATTCGGAGCTTCAACAGGTTCGAAGCTTCAGTTCATGACATGGCTTCTGTCCGACACTGGACATATTCGAACTCCGATCAGCTGACTGAGACAAGAACCCACAACAAGTGAATCAACGAAGCACCTGCGAAACGAGACAAACTAAGCACTTTTCGAGACGCCAAAGGGATTCGGTTAAGTAAATGAACCAACCAGTTCATGAGACAAACTTTCAAAACTGATAAGAGTAAATATTTTTGGTATAAGTGCGCTGGTAAAAGGACAATGATTTTACTTCTTAAAATTACTTTATATAGTGTTGGCGATAGTGTGCGGGAAACGGTATACTATTAAGGTAAGTACCCCTAGTCCATAAAGATAACGAAACGACCGATTCAGTGGTACTTTCAGCTGTTATTTATAGCCCATTTTATAGTATCTCTTTTGGTATTCAAATTTCTTTGGGTATCGTTGGGCCTATTTTCATCTTATTTTTATTTACTATGCATTTCGGAGACTTTTTTTCATCGTGTTTTGCAATTACCTTCCAAACTTACAGTAAAATCAGTATAGTACTTTAATTGGAATGTTCCACACCCTCCCTCAATTTGCGAAGAGGTAGTGGATTCGTTTACGTCACAACTACGTCACAATTACGTCACACTTCACCTGTTCGAATGCGTTCTCGACTGCAGGATATTACGCTATCAAAGTCAAGAGTAAACGCCATAATGAAGTACAGTTTCGGAATCATATTTCAGTACACTTTCTGGGTCCCACTTTTGTACCTCTGGCAACCAGTCGAAGTAAACATAGCGTAAATAGTATTTTTGTGAATGATGATAAAACCCTAGGTAGTTTGTAACAAAGAGTGTGATTGGTCGAAAATAAGTAACCAATAAGTGTATTAATGAATATTTTTTTGAAACTAAGTAAGCCATTTGATCTTTCGCTTTCTTCAAATAAGTGATAAAGAACAAAGCATGTAATATTAGTTATCGTTGACTTTGTAGTTGGATATTCTTCAAATGCGATATCCTGGCATTGTTTGCTTATCCAAAAGGCAACATCTATGATGGGGAGGCGGCATTTCCTACTCCTTACAACATAAGTATCATTTATAGATACATATTTCTTAAAACATGAAAAAGTTTCATGCTTTGAACATTTATGTATGGTAACTAAATTGCCTAAAACTGTAAAATCCCTGAGACCTCTGTAAATACCGTTGATACTTACACCATCTAGTAACAGCTGATCGACCTAATGAAGTTTTTTTTTTTTTTTTTTTTTTTTTTATCTTTATGCCTGAATCAAACACATATTGAATAAACAGAAACCGTGATAAATTAGGTTTTTCAATACAGAGCATGAACAAAATCACAATTAGGTTACACTGAATATGTAGATTCGTTATCGATGTGTGTGTGTGTGTGTGTGTATCGTCTATGGAAATATGAAGTCATGCTTGGTAATGAGTTACGAAAGAGTGTATTATTAGCTATTTATTATGCATTTGAGGAGTTAAAACCACATTCGAAGAGGTGAGAGAGAAAATGCATGTTTGCTTGTTTCAACTCAAGCAACTATTGGCTGGGTGGTTCCTAGGAGGGTGAATAACAAAAATCTTGGGACCAACTCCCATTACTTGTGTTGTATATATTGTTCATTCTAATGAAATGGGAATTTCTCGGTCAGTTGTTATTGTCATCTATCCATTTTATTTCTATTTGCCAGTGCAATGTAATGCAATATATGCGTAGGTGTAGATGATGTTAGCATACCAAACCTTTACATCAAATTCATTCTCTTTATACATTATCCTAGAAGTAATAATTTCCCGGAACAATGTAGAAAATAACACAATGAAAATTATATATAAAAACTTTGATTTTATTTTGTGATAATAGACAAGAATGTAATTTTATTCTACACATACACATACACTGTAAACAAACGTGTGTTGACAAAAAGAAGGGGAAAAAAACTGTATAAACAACAAATAAAAGTAAAGAGCAAGATTAACTGACATTAATCCAAACGATTTTTTTTTTCTTCAAAATATTATACAGCTCCTGTAATGAGAGTCGGTTCTTTGACTTTTGCTATTCACCCTCTTTGGAACCACCTAGCTTGTAGTTGCTTGAGTTGAAACAAGCGAACTTGTATTTTCTCGCTCAACTGATCGAATGTGGATGCGCCTCCTTCTAAAAACGCCAAGACGTACGGAATAATAACAGTAAAAATATGATCAGATTTTAGCACAAGATAAAGGACATTCTGAATAACCGTAACGAATTAAACATACTATTTCATAACTCGTCACTAAGCTGTGACTTCGTATTCCATGGACGTCACACACACACACACACACACACACAACACACACACACACACACACACACACACACACACACACACACACACACACACACACACACACACCACACACACACACACACACACACACACACACACACACACACACACCCACACACACACACACACACACAACACACACACACACACACACACACACACACACACACACACACACACACACACAATGATGAAGCATCTATGCATTCTGTAAAGAAGAAATCTAATGTAGCATGATTTATATTTATTCAAAATAAGTTTGGTTCTGACAAAGAAGAAACACGTATCATTTTACTAGATCGATTATGGTGCAGCTACGAGAAGTATTTACAAAGATCTTTTGCACACTTTTCTTTGATTTTGCTGCTATACAGAGATATTTTAAGCATGAAGCTAAAATCTTTGATACTTCTTGTGTTGGGAAGAAGGGGAAATCCCGCCTCCACGCCATAGGTGTTGCCATTTCGATAGACAAACAATTCGAGGATATCGCATTTGAGGAATATCCAACTACAAAATCAACGATAACTAGTATTACATGTTTTGTGATCACTTATTTGAAAGAAAACGGAAAATTAAATGGCTTACTTAAAAAAAAATATTCATTAATATACTCATTGGTTAATTACATTCGACCAATCACACTCTTTGTTACAAACTACCTAGGGTTTTAGCCTCATTCACAAAAGTACTATTTACGCAATGTTTACTTCGATTGGTTGCCAGATGTACAAAAGTGGGACCCAGAAAGTGTACTGCAATATAATTCCGCAATTGTACATTTGTTAATGCTCTCTAGCGCCACATATTAGGACAGTGCGAAACAGACCGTGCTAAAGTGGCCGTTTGGACGATATTTGCGAAAAACTGATACACATGGTAGTTACTCGCTTAACCTTCTCGTTTTGTTACCCCGTGTTGCTTTGTTTATTTTTGTGTGTCTGCTCTTTTTCTCTCTCTTTATCTCTAGATTATCTCTCACTCTCTCTTTCTCTCTCTCTCTGTCTCTCTACCTCTCTCTCTCTCTCTCTCTCTCTCTCTTCTCTCTCTCTCTCTCTCTCTCTCTCTCTCTCTCTCTCTTCTCTCTCTCTCCTCTCTCTCTCTCTTCCTCTCTCTCTCTACTCTCTCTCTCTCTCTCTCTCTCTCTCTCTCTCTCTCTCTCTCTCTCTCTCTCTCTCTCTCTCTCTCTCTCTCTCTCTCTCTTCTCTCTCTCTCTCTCTCTCTCTCTCTCTCCTCTCTCTCTCTCATCTCTCTCTCTCTCTCTCTCTCTCTCCTTCTCTCTCCTCTCTCTCACTCTCTCTTCACTCTCCTACTCTCTCCCCCCCTCTCTCTCTCTCTACTTTCTCTCTCCCTATCACAGACAGACAGATATACAGAAAGAGAGATATCACACGTAACTCAAACATGCTATGCAAGTGACTTTATTTTGCGCAAACCGAGTACGATTTTTTATTCTTTTCTTTTTACTTGAAATAGGTTTCAATTATTTCTGCACAAATAACAAGGCTAACATT
>NW_020869203.1:574475-576975 GCF_003789085.1 Penaeus vannamei
TATTTAATTTACATTAATGTAATCTATCATATTATTTATCTATCTATCTATTTATTATCTATCTATCTATCTATCGTATCTATCTATCTAGTCTACTATCTACTCTATTATCTATTATATGTGTGTGTGTGTGTGTGTGTTTTTGTTGTGTGTGATAGTGGTGTGTGTGTGTTCTCGTGTGTGTGTGTGTGATGTGTGTGTTGTGTACCACAATTGTATATAAGACCGGAGAAGGGGTGAGGTTTTGATCAGGAGGGATGAGAGAGAGGCGACGGCAGTGGTAAGATGTCTCAAAATTCCCAGGTAACTCATTAAATTTTTATTGATATTATGAGAGTGATCTGAATTTCCAACGAACAGCAAAAAGTCAATATCCTTTGGGAAGAAAATAACAGCAGAAAAATCTGTCTCGCTTTTTAAAAAAAAATCGTACTTTTTTTTCACAATCCGTGGATTGCCTTGCCTGTTAAGCTGTTTTGTTTTGGAATGAATAATATGATCAATTGATTCATCTAAATCAATGATCGATGAAAATCATATTCCATAAATTACCTCTTTTTCCAAAGCTAATTATTATATTTAGCTGATGCATTATATGGTTTCTGTTAGTTACTTAACATTTTTAACCAGGAAAATATTTAAATTATATCTTCAAATCCGAATGATAAGATATATATATATATAATATAATTATTACATATATATATATTCTATATATATATATATATATTTATATATTATATAAATTATATAATATAAACTATATATATATATTATTATATAAAAAGAATCAGCCTTTGATTGTACATAATGCAAACAACCAATCTCTCTTCCAAATACAGGGGCTCCGAAATTTAGCAAAACTGCATTTCGGGGATGAAATCCAAACTCAGCTTACTATTAATAAAGATCTCTATGGGAGTCAAGAGCCTCGAAATTCGGCTGTACAAATTGAAAAGATGGCGTTGGGAATGTCCCTTCCACCACCGCAGAGATGCCCGCGGAGAGCATGACAATGCAACTTTACCTAAACTGATAACGGAGAAAAGCAAACCGTGTATTTTTCTTCCTCTTTCTCTCATTAACTCTTCTGTCTATTCTCTATGATGATCTCTGTCTCTCTCCCATATTTCTGCTTCGGTTCTGGTATTTCAGTTTGTTGTTTATTGTTTTCTTTCTCTCTCTCTTTAGGATGTAAGGTTAATTTTGTCATTCTGCAAGGCTCCTCTTCAGTTACCTGATGTGATCGCTTAATATGAGAGTATGAGCCTATTGCATACAAGGTAAGTCAACCAATCGCTGCCAGTATTCACATTTTACAACTGATCAACTTTACTTTGCGATCATTAACTTTTTCTTCCATGCATTATTCAGCATAGAGAGAGTGAGGCGTCGTAACGTCAGTAATATGTATTTATGCATGTAGGTATTGCATCAACACTCCCACACCACACCAACACAAACACACATGTAAGTGTATGTTAGGGTGTGTTTGATAAAAATATATATAGATACATCACGCGTGAGGTGGCGTGTGTAATCTGTAATTTTGATCTAATTCCATTCACTTCACATAGCCATAAATAATGGAGAATATTAATCTTTTCACCCAGGTATTCTTTACCTTTCATATAAAATAGATTACAAAGAAGGTCCGATACTCATTAAGGTAATCTATTCTTTGTAGAAGAAAAGCGATTTTTTTGAGGCATTAGTCTATTTTTCCAGAGTTGATAACCTCTGAATCAATAACTAAACCAAGCTGCAAATCCTAAATGATAGATGTAATAAAACATTACATAATGTTTTCAAGTTGACTTATAGATCCCACAGGCTATGCACAACACCACACGCACACGCACGCACACACACAACAACACACACACAACACACACACAACACCACACACACCACACACACCACACACGACACATATAATAAATAATATATCATATTCATATGAATTTATAAAATATCTTTATAAAAAAATTTACTGACTGCTCAAATATATCTGGGAGATTTTCAAAATCAGAATCATCTAATTATACTATCATTTCAAAATTCTATTCTACGACATGACACCATGAAACTTATTCAGTGTAAATAAATCTCCAGTATTGCCGCTACCACCCGGGATTCTGGATTTAAAGGAAATCCAAGAAAAAAACAATTTTGACTTAACATAATTTAGCTTGATGTAGCGTGAACTTAAGGGTCGTAGGCTCGTGAGTGGATATTTAAATTCATTCCTCCTGTTGAGTGTGTACGAGATGACAATGGGCATAAAAAGTTTTTTTTTACCATTATCAAACAATAACATGGCATAGCATAATGTAAATCTTTGGGATAATTATAAATATAAAAAAACAATATTCTCTAACTTATAAAATCTAAATTAGTTAACTTTATACCCCTTTTTCTACTAATTATGAAATAAATATTTATTAACATAAAATAAAATAAAAACATGTGAAAAGGATCAAGACCCTCTACCCCATTA
>NW_020869203.1:624475-629430 GCF_003789085.1 Penaeus vannamei
CTCTCCCTCTCTCCTCTCTCTCTCCCTCTCTTTCTCTTTCATTCTCTCACCCATACACTTACACTTTCGCTGCCACTATACTGTCTCATACAAATACCCGTATAAGTGATCTTAAGACTGGCAGTTGCGTGAACGCCCTTCTATAGACCATCTTGAACACCAATTCTTTCCTTCTCTCCTTTTCCTTTAAATACCCTCGTTGTTGGTGACACGGCCATACTATGAGGTCCAAATATATTTCTCCTTCAGAAGATCATTCAAGCTATAAATTATACGAATAGGGCTTACGTAACTCCATCTTACACGAAACTACGCCCTGCCATTTACCCGCCCCTTCCCTCGCCAGTCACAATATCTCTCCAGGACGCCCGCAACAAGATACACTCACTTGACGGTTTTCCTTTAAGTTCTTTCCCTTCGCGCCAGAGCTTTCTGTGGGTCAACATCCGCTTCCCCTTCATCTAGTGCGGAGCAGCTGAAGACCCAAGACCTCAGCGTCGATACGGCATTGGCTGCAATATCAGCTTACTCGCACGCCACCTCCCTTTTCCATTTTTTCCCAGGGGTGTCATTGTGCCACGGTAAATGTAATGTGACTGCACTTGTTTTATTACATAAAAATACAGTACCCCATGCAACAACAATGCCGCCGGACAGTGTGTCTTCCACGGTTGACATGACGGCCATCCCAAATTCTCTTTCTGCCGTCACGAGCTGTGATGCTGCGTTGGGTACAACTGTCCTTCCATGTGTGCAACAGGGCTTTAATTTCCTCGCTTCTCTGTCTGCCAAACAACGGTTTCGCCCCTGCATCCCCCCAAACTCACCCCGCGCTTACTGCAGAAAATCACTAGTAACTTTCCAACACACAACACTTACACTGGTCGCCCTCTCCTCGAGCACCGCAACCTTCCGCCCTTCTCGTGCACTTTCAGCTGCGCAACACTAGTAATCCCCTCGTTCTTCTCCATACACGTTCTCATACATACACAGAAGGACACAACACACACACACATACACAAAGAGAGAGAGAGAAAGAGAGAGAGAGAGAGAGAGAGAGAGAGAGAGAGAGAGAGAGAGAGAGAGAGAGAGAGAGAGAGAGAGAGAGAGAGAGAGAGAGAGCAGTACAGCACCAATAGTGCCCCTCCTCCTCTCTCCCCGTCGGTGAAGGGCCGCGAGTCGACCCTTTTTGTAAGTATTATCCGTGATTTTCCGGCTGCTGGTCTCAAACAACAGGTGTGTGCCTCCGACCACGAGCGTTTTACCTTGCCACCGCCTCTTTCCATTTTGTTACGTTGCTTAACTCTCCATTCGCTCACTGCACTCTAGTGTATCTTTCCTAACGAAATTTTTGAAATACTGGTGAAACAAACTGGTATCGGGAGGTTATAGATTAGGAACTGAGCGTTCGGTAAAGAGATTCACGGACGTCAATGTTTCTGCGACCGGTGACGTAGGTGGAAGGAAGACTCCTGTTCCTCTGTGCAGCGGCTGTGGCATCGGCACGACTTCTGCGCGGGAATTTGGGATTACATGCCTGCGTGGACCTGTTGAAATACTTAAGATAAACTTCCTGTAGACCTATCTATGAACTTTTTTACTTTCCGTCTCAAAGCCGTTCTGGGACTCTGGGCACAGCTGGTCGGGTTTATATTTACTGCAAGGGCTAGAGCTAAGGGTGGGATGTCTTTGAGGATTCGCAGGCAAATAAAAGAGCTTTCTACTAATTATCCAAATGCTCCGAGTCGGCAGGAGACACGGAGACAAGAGGAGTCTCTAACAATTTCTACGGGTCGTTCTCGGGGCTTACTGACGATGCTGTATGTATAAGGAGAGGCATATTTGCGCGTCGTGTTGTGGAGTCAGGGCGGTCACAGGTTCTTAGCATGATCCAACCACCTGTCGCCCTGCGTTACCTGTAACCTGATCCTGCAGGGCCTTGCTTGTGGCGGCGGGAGGGGAGCGGGAGGGGAGCCCAAAGGGGAGCGGGGGAGAGCGCGAGGACCCAACGCGTATGTCAGATGAAACCAACTGGCGATCATGGTGTTGGGAGAACCATAAGGGCGATTGTTATGTGGGGACGTATTTTCCAAAGGGGAGAGGTGTAAGTGGCATCCAAATGAGCATAGTCAAGCGGAACTGCTGTTATGTTGTCATATTTAATTTTCATGTTAGCTCTTGAATTGGATACTGAGTCATTGGTTTTAACAGACAGTGAGACATAAATGATTTCAGAATAATGTAGTACTAGAATTATTGAATCATCCCAGCACTCAAACTTCCATTTTGTTTGCATGGCTCCAACAAAGGAAATAACTAAAGGACAACAGTGATATGTAATCGCCATAACACTGGGCATTGGTATAATCAAATTACGAATGGGAATAAAAGGGGAAAGGGGTTTGATAACGAAATGGGAATATTAAGAATAAATGACATAAAGGAAACATATATCTGATTCATACTCGACCGGACAGACATGGATTGTAGGTCTGTTTTTTTGTTTTATTTTTTATCCATAAATGTGTATTAACGAAGGATGTACGTTACGTCGAACAAGCCAGGACCCGAAACCCAGTCGCTGAGCCGCTACGTTCAGCGAAGACCTTCTTCCTTAATCCTTTGTTATTGTAGCAGGGCTGGGTTATGTCCTCCCGTTTTCTTTGAGGGATGACACTAAATACCTCAACCCCCTAACCCATGCCCCGCCCCCTCCTGACCCCTGCCCCTCCCTTTCCTTACCCCTGCCCCTACCCCTTTCTACCCCCCCCCCTTCCTCTCTTCCCTCTAAAGCCCTGCCCCCTACCCCCTACCCCTTCCTACCCCCCCTCCCCTTCCTCTCTTCCCTCTAAGCCCTGCCCCCTCCTACCCCCTACCCTTCCTACCCCCCACCCTTCCTCTCTTCCCTCTAAAGCCCTGCCCCCTCCTACCCCCTACCCCACCCGCGTGTAACCCTCCCCCTCCGCCCCCTTCACCCCATCCTGTAGCTCTCCTGGTCGGCAGTACTATAGGATTTTCTGATTATCTTTTATACCCTAGGCATTTCCCCTTGGCTATAACCCTCATCCTTAATACTAATAACCGCGATGTGCCTTATTTTCTTTACTAGTGTCTGCGAGTAGAATGTAATCGCATACTTTTGGGTAAAAAAAAGGGTGCCCAAACCCACAGAAATATTTCAGTGAAATAATTTTTTTTTTCTGCTTCTGGGTCCGTGGTATTGTTATTTGCATGGCATTTAGTGTTTTCTTAATTGTTTGGATTATCAGTATTATTGTTGTGGCGGTTTTGTTGTTGTTGTCTTATTTTCTTCTTCGTCCTTCTTCCTATTCTTCTTCATTTTCCTTGTTATCAATACTTTAATAAAAATAACGATGATAATAGTAAATATAATAAAAATGGTAATGATGATGATAATGATAATAATAGTAATAATAATAGTTATAACAATGATGATAACTATGATAATAATCCTGATAGTGATGATAATATCAATAATGATAATAAAAATCATTGTTATTATGTTATTATTATTATCATCATCATGAAATATTGTAATCATTATATTATTATAATTATCATCATCATTATTATTATTATTATTAGTAGTAGTAGTGTAAGTATTATTATCCTAATTATCATTATAGTTGTAGTAGTAGTACCATCATCATTAATGTTATCATCATTATTATTATTATCATCATTATTATTATTATTAGCATTATTGTTATTATTGATATTACTATTATCATCGTTATTATCCTCATTATCAATATTGTTATTATCATCATCATTACTATCATTGTTATCATTATCACCATTACTATCATTGTTATCATTATCATCATCATTACTATTATTATTATTATGGTTATCATTACTATCATTATTGTTATTATATGTTGTTACCATTATCATTATTACTGTATTATTATTATCATCATTATCATTGTTATTATCACTATTACTGTATTAACATTATCATTATCATCATTATTATCATTACTGTTATCATTATCGTTACCATCATTGTAATTGCTATTATTATCATTATCATTATCTTCATTGTCATTATTATTATCCGTATTGTTATTATTACTATAATCATCATTATTATTACCTTTAATAAAGTTATCATCATTATTGTTACTGCATCACGACCTTCACTGTTGTTGTTGTATTTATTATCATCATGATTGTTATTACTATTATAATAACAATTATTATCATTATAGTTATCATCATCATTATTATTATCAACATTCTTCTTCTTATTATTATTATTATCTTTGTTTTTATTATTATCATTATTATTATCATAATTATTATCATTATTATTATTATTTTCATTATTATTATTATTTTTATTATTATCATTATTATTATTATTATTATCATTATTATTAGATTATTATATATTACATTTATTATTATTATTATTATCTATTAACTTATTATTATTAATATTATTATTATTATTATTATTATTATCATTATTATTATTATTATCACTTTATCATTATTATCATCATCAATCATCCATATATTATATTATCATTCATCTCATATTACTATTATCTATTCATCATTATATCTTTTTATATTCATCATAATTATCATTATTTATTATATGTTTTTTTATTATCATAATATTACTATTAATTATGCAATTATCATAATATTTATCATTATTATTTTATTATTATTATCATAATCATTATTTTTTTTCATCATTACTTATTTTACTGCGCATAGCGACTGGAGCAGTTGTTTAATACATTTCGTATTTTTCATTACTGGTTATACATAATTCATTGTTATACAATTGTCATTCTTGTCATCATACATATTATTATCACTATAAATTTTTATTGAATATCATTATTTATTATTGTTTATCATTATCATTACTATTGTAATTATTGTTGTCATTGTCATTATTGATACCATTACTA
>NW_020869203.1:632495-637495 GCF_003789085.1 Penaeus vannamei
GTTTCCCCAGTCTACCTGATTGCCTAATTCTAATTTTGCCACAATGTCCAACATCAGCTCCGCAATTTCCTAACGTCATGTTTAAATCACATCAGGAGTAATAATGACACTGGGTGACACTTTCCAGGAAGAGGAAGAGAGAGAGAGAGAGAGAGAGAGAGAGAGAGAGAGAGAGAGAGAGAGAGAGAGGAGAGAGAGAGAGAGAGAGAGAGAGAGAGAGAGAGAGAGAGAGAGAGAGAGAGAGAGAGCGAGACGAGAGAGAGAGAGGAGAGGAATCGGAAGACAGACAGACAGAAACAGAACGAATCATAAAAAGAAAGACCGAGAGAGGGACAGAAATAGCTAAGGACAGAGAGAGGGGGAGGGAGGACGTAGAGAAAGGGAAGGGGAAGTAGAGAGAGAGATAGAGAGAGATAGAGGACACTAGCGAAAGAAAAAAAGGAAGTTAGGAGTAAGAGAGAGAGAGAGAGAGAGAGAGAGAGAGAGAGAGAGAGAGAGAGAGAGAGAGAGAGAGAGAGAGAGAGAGAGAGAGAGAGAGAGAGAGAGACAGACAGAGAGAGAGTCAGACATACATACAGAGGATAGATAGATATATGAATCGGAAGACAGACAGACAGATAGACAGCAAGACAAACAAACATTCATATAGACAATCAAGCAGACAGACAGACAGAAACAGAACGAATCACAAAGAGAGAGCCAGAAAGACAAAGAGAGAGACAGAGATAGCTATCTATCTATCTATCTATCTACGCCAATGGCCTGGATTGACACCCCCCCCCCCCCCGCCTCCGCCCCCCTCAATCTGGGAAGGAAATGTAAAGAAATTAACGGTCGAATCTCGCAAGATCCTCAGAGTGGAGCATCTTCCGTCTCCCCCTCTGTCTTGTCCGTGGTCTTATTTCCTCCTATTCCTTGTCCGTGTTCTTAGTTCCTCCTCTTTCTTTTTCGCGTCCTTATTTTCCCCTTCTTTCATTTTCGTGTCCTTATTTTCCCCCTCTTTCTTGTTCGTGTCCTAATTTCCCCCTCTGTCTTGTCCGTGTCCTTATTTCCCCCTCTTTCTTGTCCGTGTTCTTTTGCGCTGTCACTTGAAACGCAAATTCCTCATTACAGGAGCCGCGTCGGGGAAGTTTCGTCTGGAAGTCCTGTGTTTCAAGACTCTGATTCACGCTTTTTCATTTGTCTTTTTGTCTTTTGGTTCGTGGTGTAGTACTTGTGCTTTGTATGTGCGTGTGTCTGATCAAGCTTGGTATGATGAATTCCGTTATTTATCCGTTTTATATATGACTAATAATTCCTTTATTCAATCCCATTAATATATATATATAAATATATCTATATATACAATATATATATATATATATATATATATATATATATATATATATTATATATATATATATATAGTATAAATATATATATAATATATATACACACACACACACACACACACACACACACACACACACACACACATATATATATATATATATATATATATATATATATATATATATATATATATATATGTATATATACATATGCACACACACACACACACACCACACACACACACACACACACACACACACACACACACACACACACACACACAACACACACACACACACAACACACACACAACACACACATATATATATATATATATATATATATAGTATACAATATATATATATATATACTATATCATATAATATATATAATATATATATATAGTAATATTATATATAGTATATAATACATATACATATATTATATTATATATTATATATATATAATATATATATATATTATTAATAATATAATATATATATTATATAAATATATACAACACACACACACACACATAAAAACAATACATATTATTATAACTAGTATTATATATAATATTATAGATATATAATATATAATATTATAAGTGCTGTGCGTAGATCTCAGGGCCTCGGAGGGCGCCTCAACTGGTTATTATATACTATATATATATGAATATATATATATATTATAATCATTCACATATAAGTATATAATATAATATATTTATATATATATATATGTATATATATAATATATATATGTGTGCTGTGTGTGTCTGTTGTTTGTGTGTGTGTGTGTAACCATTTGTGTGTGTGTGTTGTGAGGGGTGCTTGTTGTTTGTTTCACAATTATATACATCTGCTACTATATAGGTCTTATTATAGTAGCTATACTATATGATCACATAATATATTATATATATATTATATATAATATATATTGTGTGTGTGTGCGTGTGTTGTGTGTGTGTTGTTGTGTGTGTGTGATGTGTGTATGTTGTGTTGTGTGTGTTGTGTTTCATGGTGGTTATGTGTGGTGCTGTGGTTGCTGTGGTGTTTGTGTGTGTGTGGTGTGTTGCTGTTGATGTGTGTGTTTATTACACTATATGCTCCCTCTCTCTCTTCCTCTCTCTCGATCCTCATCTCGTCTCTCTCTTCTCTCTCATCCTCGTCTCTCTCTCTCGTCCTTCTCTCTCACTCTCCCTGCTCCTCTCACTTCTCCTCCTCATCCTCTCTCTCTCTCTCTCTCCTGCTCTCTCTCTTCTCTTCTCTCTTCTCTCTGTTCTCTGCTTTCTCTCTCTCTTCTCGCTATATAATATATATATATATTTACTTATATATATATGATACTATATATTATTATATAATATACAATATATATATACCACTTTACTGATATAGTACTATATTATTATATTTAGTAATATATTATATTTTTATACACATCACACATACACACATCTATAATATACATATGTGTATATCAGACACACACACACACAAAAATAATGTGTGTGCCGTGTGTTAACGCTGCGTGTGATGATGTTCTATATACTATGCGTGTTTTAGTCGTTAAGTGGTGAGTGTGATGTTTTGTGTCTGTGGCCTGTGTGCCGTGTGCGGTGTGGCGTCGGTGTGTGGTGTGTGGGTGCGTGTCTGTTGTGTGGTGTTGTGTGTACGTGTGGTGGTGGGTTGTGCTGAATGCTATGGCGCTCTGTACATGTCATGTCTGTTTATTGTATTACGACGTTTTTTTCGTGAAGCTTTTGAGCGTGTAGTGCGTATATCCATGCATATACCATTTTCTTCCAATTTACTCCACATTCATTTTCTTGTCCCTCGTATGAATATTACAGCCACTTCTTTCGCCGATGCTTTCGCGAGCTGTAAGAGCTAATATCTAATGCGCTTACTATTTGCGGGGATGAAAGAAAGTTAATTAATACCTCGCATTTTAAAATGGATGAAATTATGTTGGTTTTAGCTTTTATTTCTTCATGCCAACGTTATGATAATCCGCCATCTTTACTTACGACAATGAATAAAAAGTTCACTGAAATAACTGATCTTAATGCAGTCTCTAGGTCATCACACTCCCCGGGTAGGATGAGCACCTGCTGGCCAATAATTCTCTCGTGGGGGGATATCCGCCGATGTGGGCCAAATTTGCATTTTATCTCTGCTATCACTTACTGCAACATGAGCTCCGTCATCCCCCGTCCTCCAAGTTCCCAGACCTGGCATGTTCATCTCTTGTCATCGCACATTAACCTCTCAAGGCCCTTCGTATCGTCATTTATCCGGCTCCGTCTCTTTACATCCTTCTGTGTGCCCGCCCCCACTGCCCTACTCCTCCCTCCCGCTCGGGTACGTTTGTCCTAAGCTTAACGACAGCTTTTAGTTCCGCGATCTCAGTCATTAGCTGATACATCATTATTGCACACCTGTCAGCTTCCGGCATCCCCGTCAGCAAGTTGCTTCGCTTTCCCGAGTTTCTGTTGCCTCCTCGCCCTCCAACCTGTCAGATCCACTCCCTCGAACTCTGACAAGTTGTGGCAGCCAGAATACGCCGCCTCGGGTGCTTCGAGTGCGGATGCTGTCTTCGGTGAATTATACTCTCGCTTGTAATCATTCACTTTTCCACGCTACAATATGGATTCATTACACTATTGTTGATATATTACCTCGGTTCGTAATTCCCATCGTCTTTGCTTGATATCAATCGCTCGTCTCCCCGTCATGTACATTTCTACTCGCATGCCATGACCGCCGCAACCATGTTCTTTGTATTGATTTTCACCCTGCCGTTCAACCCTCATCCAGTTTTCGCGGTCTTCCTCCTCTTCTCCTCTGCCGTACTCCGTCCCCTCGCGTCTCTGTCCCAGCGCTCACCTCTTTTCACCTACATTAACTTTTATCTGCGCTGCACAACATCACACTTCCTGACCGACGCGGCACACCCTTCAACGCTACGGGTTTCTTTTTTTCTTTCTTTTTACGCCACGTCTACGTTTTCTTCCTCTTTTATTGTATCTTGGCTTCTGTTTATCCTTTGTTTTCGGTTCCCATAATTTCGTTCGTTTTAATTTTATTTGATTATCTTTATATTCATATTATGATTCTTTTTTCTCTCTCTCATCCCCTTCCTTTAATCTTTATTTTCTCCATCCTCCATCATCCATTTTCGCCTCGACATCCCTTGTCTCCGGATCCATCATTTCTTTCTTATCAACCCTCTCCCTCTGTCGGTTCTTTCCTTTATCTGTCCCCTCTCTTGTCATCTCTCTTCCTTCTCCGTGTCCACCATTTCTTCCTCCGCTTCCCTACCCATTCTTTCGTCTCTCCGTTCTCTCGCGCCACGCCTTCTCCCCCCTCTGTCTTCACCCCTTCCCCTTCTGCCAATATTCCTCCCCCTCTGTCTCCCTCTCCGCTTGCCCCTCTACCTTCCTCTCCCCTTCCCCTTCAAACTTCCCGTCCCCCTCTTCCTACCCCTCCCTTTCCCGCCCCTACCTTCCCTCCCTTCTCCCCTCCCCATCCCGCATCATTCCACCCCCTCTGCCCCCCTCCCAGCCCCCTCCTGCAGTAACCCGAGGAGCAGCTTGCGGTCAGCCAGGATCATCTCCGAGTTCTCCTGCCTCTTTGTCGCCGCCTGGACTGTGGCCGTTA
>NW_020869203.1:652495-664995 GCF_003789085.1 Penaeus vannamei
ATCCACCAGGGCATAATACACAATACATAACATAAACCATAGGCAGACCACACACAGAGGAGTCGCCCAGGAAGGCAGGAAGTTATATATATTAAAAATATGCATGTTAAAAAACAATACACACAAAAAACGAGAATAAAATAAAATGAAATGAAAACATTAGGCATACCATGACTTCTTTGTTTTGACATAGAATTTAAATATCACAAGACGAGATTAACTTGTCGTGCTTCTATGTATGTTTCTAAAGGAATATAAAGACTGGTGGCATCGTTTAACAGACGAATGGAGTAAGTCATTATAATAGGTAGTTACAGCCAGTTTCACACGCCTAATGATATCTATGAATAAGTTTTGATGGGACGAACTAGTGTGGAAGTCATCACTAAGACGGCAACGAGGTATAGCGAATCAGTATCAATTATTGTGCCAAATAACAATGACAATATTTATATATTGTAGTCAGTTGCGTCAGGGGGGAGTTTCATCACCGTGTGGCAAATGATAAAGTATTGCTATATTGTAGGGCATATTGATCATGGCTCATTCAGAAAACCTGAGCTAAAATTGCAGCTTGACGCACCAAGCTGTCTGACTATATGAATGCATTTCCCTATGACATGTAAGCTGGTATTCAATAGTCCTGTAAAAAACTTTCTAGAAATGTGGCTACCATGAGAAATATTGTCTCGGCACCTTATTTACCGATGTTTTATCTTTACGCACAAAGCAAAACTGCCTTAGGAGAAGTGAACCAGGAAATATACAAAACTGATTAGTAGTTACATTAAAAATCTATAAAGCCATTTTGCGAAGATCCCTGAACTTTTGTAGCACTGAGAACTAGAGACTGGCTCAAGTGACATAACAATCAATCCAGACACCACTTCTTCCTTCTTTTTTTAATCTCCGCTATTACGCTAAATGCTCTCGCAAATAAGCATGAGTGTCTGACCTTGAGCCTGAACGAGAAGTTGAGAGAATGGAAAGTTGGATAGAGAGAAGAAAAGGAGAAGAAGAAAGAGCAAGAGGGTATGTATAACTGAGAGAGAGTATGGATATATGGAGGAGCAGAGACGAACGCACGCAGAAGAAGCAACAGACAAGAGAGAGAGAGAGAGAGACCAGGACCAAGTATGTAACGATAGTCATTAAGAGGTCTTGAAAAGATGTATGTATGAGAAGAAGAGAAAAAAGTAGTAGAGGAGCTAGAGAGAGAGGGAGTAGAGGAGACGTAGAGAGAGTGGTAGTCGAGTGGGGGGGGAGAACAGAGATGGGGCACTGTCAGATGAGAGGAAGGAGAGAAGAACATGCTAGAGAAGAGGGGAAAATGTGATTAGGAAGAGTAGATGATAATGAATGGATAAGGGGGGGGGAGACCGTGCAAAAATGGAAAATAGAAAACAATAGTTGAGAGCAAGAAGTTTGTTGTATGAGTGTAGGATGATGGTATGTATGTTTAGTTGCAGGGCACGCACCAGAATTAGGGGTAAAATATGTGTTACTCGCACACTCAAATGGAGTACTGAGGCTCAATTCAGCATTATTGACACACAGCTGGTCCCATTGTTTTATTTTTCATTTGTGTACTATCAGCATAATTAAACTACAATATTCAAATGCAGAAGATGTCAAGCAGCCATAAAAACAGAAGTTGAGAGAGAGAGAGAGAGATAGGAGGGAGAAAGAGAGGAGGAGGGGGGGGGGTGAGCTGGGAGAGAGAAGAGAGAGGTGAGAAAGTTATATGTAAGAAAATGTTATGGAGTAGTAGATGAGCAGACGCATGAGTATAGGATTTGTATGAGATGTACCGAAGAGAGAAGCAGAAGAAGAGAGGGTAATGAGGATTCTAGGGATCGCACTGAGAGAGAGACAGAATAGAAGAGATGAGGCAGAGAAAGATGTGAGGGACTAGGAGTAAATAAGTAGACGAAAAGATCGAAAAAACAGGATAAACGGATCAACATTCCCTATAACAGTGAATCAGTATGCGAGCTATCCATTACATGCATGCCTTGTGGTACTATAAAACATGGGGGCTTTCAAGGGAAAAGCTTATGACCATAACACACTAAGATAGAACATAGCAAAAGAAGGTCACTCAGAGAAATAAAGAGAGTGTTGCCTTTTAGTTCTTTGGCGTGGACAAGAAGAACTTCTGTTGATTAGAAAAAGATGTAATAACGGCAGAAAGATATCATGTTGAGAAAATAATTTCCTTCTCATAGGTTGCAGAGTTATTTGTTACGAGTATGTATCAATAGAGAGAGAGCTATTTTACATGTGCTGGCGAAGAATCTCATAATTTATCTTGCACACAAATTTGTCATTCTTAACAATTACGTCAAACTAAGTGGTTTTCCCTGACATGTTGCTGTTATTCTTATTTAAACTTAGAATGTATTGAGTAGTACACCGAACAGAGAGAGTGAGCACATTGAAACCCCATCTACACAAGGATGAGAGAATCTGTTAAATCTGGAACCTAGAAATTAAATCCAATACAGCACACATAATCCAACCCAATCTATAACTGACACTCGATCCCCTCTCTCATCCCTCAGGGGCACAAACACACCACACACACAATCACTTACACACACAAATCTTTCTCTTCTCTCTCTCACACACACACACAATCACTTCTTTTTCCACACACACCACACATACAATCACCTCACCACACACACACACTCAATACATGCATCTCGAATCTATCTATCAATTTTCTTTATTTTTTACATCTTCATAAAGCGTATTCATCAACCATTCAGGAAGGATTATAAAACAAGAATTTCGATTTCCTACGAAATAGTTCTTACATCATAAATACCATAACAGGATTCGTTATCAGAATGGTAAGAAAAAAACACTTAGAAGAACGCCAAAATAATGGTATTTTTGGGTTAGATTTGGCCTAAAAACATAACTAGTGAAATGAAGGTGAATCTTTAACTTTGCATTTTATTGGTATTTTGATATAACCTCCTGGGAAATTATGGGACGACAAAAACGGTGCGAAGATGCGCAGCGGTCAGTCGGTCTAGAAAAAAATCATTCAAATAAAAAAAAAATCAGTGACTTGAATATATCAAAGAGTGAATTTTTAATTAAAAAAGGTGACCGGGATGCGAAACACACACCACTCTTTTAACCAAGATGAACACACAATGACACATCTACGACATATAATATAGTATATATATACTATATATATGAATTATATAAACAAACATCAAAAATGAATACTGTGGGTCCCCTTATACTGTCACGAAAACCAATTATAGTAAAGATAAATTGAAGTCTAATATCAATACTAGGGATGAATACAAACATCATCACACACAAAGCAACACATATACAATGGTTACATATGGTTGTCCACTAACCATATATATATATATACTTTTATCCTAGTACTATAGTCATCATCTACTCACATTATAGCATATGTAAAAGCTATTAAAGGAAAGTAAATTGTTATAACTTTATATATAAAATACTGATATAAGCAAATAATTAATATAAAAAAAAAGGAAAGAGTATATACCTATATACGCTACTATTATTATTTTTCTATTTATATAGTTTTGTATTACATTTTAAAAACTACGAAACCTACAATGAGATAATATTATTATTAATCGTAGTTGCATGTACAAATAATATGTCACACAGGATATTGATATAGCAAACATATAATCTATAATAATTAAGTTCTTTTACTAGAATAAAAATACCTTCTATATACTTATATCCATAAATACACTTACCCCAAGTACATTACTTATTTTTATTATTTGTAGTATGAGTGTATAGTATCTATATACTCTATCATCATATATAAGTATAAGTAGGACATATATATATGATAATAGCTTGATAAATATGTGTGTAGTGTGTTTTCGATGTAGTAGGTAGGGAGACGATAAAGTCTCATAATAACTAATTATTCAATAAGTATAAGAATATATATTATCTAATTTAAAATATATCTAGTAAAAAGTAAAAAAGGGATAAATATATTATTCTATTCCAATTATTATCTTTTTTATCTAATTATATTTATATAAATAAAATTATGGTTAATATTAACATAAATAAAGGATATGTGAGTATATAAGATATCGATATAATAAATATTGGGAGGAAGAGTATATATATATATATATCCCTCCTTATGTCATTTGTGAGTAGATAATGTACAAAAATAAATTTAGCACTCATTAGTCTTATATATATATATAGACTTATAATAACTGGGAATAAATTATAATCTTATAGATAAGATAGCTAACTAAGATAGTTGTACCATCTAATTTATATTGAGTAGGGGTACACTTTGACTATACGGTATATGCAAATTAGTAAGAATTTACTGGTGAAGTAAAAGAAAAAGAAATGAATAATGAATGTTTTAACAGTACTAAAGTAAGCTAATAATTTGTAATTTTATAATATCAAGCATATATATATCAACACATTCAAAATTACTACCCAACTGCCATCTATAATCTGGAATTAATATAGCAATATGAAGTAACTATTAGGTATTCACAATGTAATCAATAATTACATAGATATACACTTTATCTTAGGGTTAAATATGTTAGAAAAATAAATCAACATCGTGTGTTATATATACTAATTAAGAGTACATTTTTAACAGTAAAGTATTATGGTATATCATCTTCACTATAAAATTTTATATAATAACACACATGGCTTATGAGACACCATTAAAATATGATGCCATTGTGCCAAATATATGTAATGACACATATTATCTTTATGTGTGTGAGTGTGATGTGTGGTGTGAGTAGATACATGTGAAGAGTTCGTTGTGCTTGTGGTGTTGTGTGTGCTGAGTAGAAAAATATAACAGGTTATTATATCAATATATAAGTAGTAAGAACTACTTATTACTAATATATCCAGTTTATATATATATACCTATAAATATTATCTAACAACTTTGGCAAAACAGTAATATGTTATTATATACTTATTAATATTGTTATATATTTATACACATGAAGCAAAGAAATGAACAATTACTAATAAAGATAATTATTTGGGCAATAGTGACAATAATAATTATTTGTAAATCACTTTTAGCCATACTATATACTACTATCTCTATAAATAAGTAGAGTAAGCTCTCAAAGACAGTAAATTAGGAGGTAAAGCTGGATAGCTACTGAATATAATTCCTAATACTGTAAACTATAAACTCTCACTATCACCTCAATATACAGTGTTAGAATCAATGGTTTGAGACGACTTATGACCATATTATTAACAGTGGTATATACATAAGTAACAATAATTATAACATATATTATGTATGTATTAGCATTTATAATAGCATTACATTGGTATATGATAACATATATAATACATAGATTAATATTATGTACCAAAATTACAAGACATAAAGGGTGAAGAATTTCCATCTATCTTTAACCCTATATATAAACAATAAGTGATATTGGGTTATATATAACAATATACAATTATGGTTCAATATAATTATATAATATTTATATATATATATAGTAATAATATTAAAACTTAAAAATAACTCACATATAATTTATAAATTTTAATATATGGTAGTATGCTGACTCTCAGTATTAAACTTTTGAAATAGATATTAACTCACTCTTGACTTAAAATAATTAATCGAAACGTGTAATGTCTTTCAATAAGGTAAAATAATAAAAGAAAAAAAATAAATTATTAAGTACAATATATATTTAATAATATATTATAACTACATTATTTAGCATTATACTAATTATAATCACAATAATATATATGATATTTGTATATATAACATAAGACACACTACACAATCTAATCCACTCACGAGAATTACACAACTAAGTTTTAGCATATAGGACAACATACACTATTATAATATATGAGAGCACATAACCACACACACAGACAACATCACACACACAACACTCAAACACAATCACATACACACACTCACACACACACACACACACACACACACATCATAATATTATATATATATATATATATATATATATAATAAATTAGTACTAATAATTATTATTTGAGAAAAGAGTATATTTTAGAACTATAGTACTAAATCACAAGTACATTATAAATTATATATATATGATATAATCATAAAAGTACTTATATTATCACTATATTCTATATTCTCATTAATTAATCTTTTTAAGTTTAATTAATGACTAGTACAAACCACATAGTGCTTAGTTATTATGTATAGTATAATATATATATCTGTTATAGCAAATTATACTCAGTGACCTATAAGTATATATATATATATTATTATTAGTATATATATATATGCATAATACAGTATACAAGACAATGGATATTACATATTAGGTAACATATATAACTATTCAACATAACATACTCATCTGTAAATAAAGTAATTGCATTGACCCACGCACCTGTACAGTTCGGATACGCAGTTTTTTTCGTCTGATACAGAGCCCACTCTCACATAGAGACGTGGCAACCAACTTGTTCAAGGATGTCAAAAGAGATCAGGAGAAGCATAAAAGAAATTGCGGAGAATGAGCACTGAGGAAAAGTCCATTAATAAATTTATTGATCATACAGGGGTTAAGATATGTACAAGAAGATAGACGCGCAATGGGCCATATGGTAAAGTACACAAACTCTCTGATTAGCATTTATATAAGTGGTCATTCATTGGTCGATGACCTATATAAAGAAATAAGCTGCACGTGAACGAGAACAAAAGAAACCTACAACAAAATTAAAAAGCATAAAAATAATATATAATAATTTGGTATGAAGGATAAACGATAGGAATCGAGGAACTAATGGCTCGTGAATGTGGAAGAGAAGAGAGAAGAGAAAAAAATTAGGAATTCTCTATTATAGTAAGATAGAGAGCATGTACTGCGTTGTTAAGGACTCTAATATTATATAATAATACGCCGTATTATCTATTTTAAAATGCATTTAACGTTCTATCTAAATATCAATAGTAAGAATTATCACATCTTGTCTCTGTGTATTTTCAGTTTGACTCCTGGAATGACGAAATAGAGTAATAGTGGGCATGATTATCCACACAAAAGACGCTCGCTCAAATATTGCAAGACTATACTCCTCGATTAATGATAAGTAACATCGAGTGAATGTTCTACTGATATATCCACTTTTGACGTGTAGCGTATAATGGCACTTTAAAAGAGTTCATTTCTTGGCATACTTTAGGAATGTGATGTAGGTGGTTAAATGCATTACACAGATTAGGAGATAAAATTAAGTAAAACACTAAAGAGTTTTGTTCACAGATAACTATTGACCGCTTAATTCTGTCTACTAAGACTTTCATATATACTTTGTTTTTATAGCTACAAATTTGATAATATAATCTATAAACGGAACATAAAAGCAAGAACACGAGAGAGATAGGGGAAAGAAAACTGAAAAAGTTAACCAAGGAAATTATCAATAGGACTTTCTTCCCACGCGGAGCTCCACGAAAACCCACAAATAATATAAAGAATAGCACGCAATATGATGAGTTACAAAATAAACGCATCAAATAAAATCTCAAATATCATATACTCAATGCTCATATAATTATGTGGGCTTATATAAACCTATTAATAAGTACTATTTATACTAAATAATATTAGTAGTATATATTAATAATATAATATATGTATAATATATATATAATATAAACCCTATATATGAAAAACCATTATAAATACTAGCTATTCTCAAATTAGATGTGTTATCTATACTATATAAACATAATATATAACTAGAGTTTTCATTAAATGAAGAGATAGTATTAAATAACCTGAACTCATATAATAAAAACACTATTACACTTTCTCTCAAAAACTCTAAAAACAAAATAATAAATATAAATACATATTTAGATATATAATATATAATATATTATATAATGTATACTTATATATTATATTGATACGTGTAATGATTACTATGAAGTATATAGTGTATAACTCACACACTGCAGTTAAGTGAGACCTAACCATTTATCCATATCCATATTATTGAGATATATATATATTCTTTATATCATTTTATAATTAGCCTATATATATATATAGAGAGTTATATTAAAATTATATATTATATTGTCTAAGTAGCCATAATTATTTACACTAGCACACACACACACACACAACACACACCAATATTTGGTATACTAACCTATCAGCACATCAGAAAAGACTACGCTCTCTAACACACACACACACACACAGACACACACACTTCATTACCAGTGCCTGCAGTAGCTATCCATCCAATTAGCACCCACTCGCTCATTAGCTTATTATAACTCAACATAGGTAATATACTATGAACATCTTTAATTCATAATTGGTATCACAGCAATATTGCGTAAACATTCATTAATCCATACACTATGAATAAACACCATAATACGCAGTAATTGTCAATTGGTTGCTTAGTGTAACAAGCTGTAGTAAATCAAATATATTATATATAACTATATATATACAGGTATGCATACAGAGTAAAGCCTATCTCGCTCTCAACATATTATATTTAGAAAACTCAGAGGACTGGATTATATGTATATCCAATTCTACCTCACTGTACCTTTGAGAGCTTGTCAAAGTACTTTGCTGGAAAGGTTACCTTATATAACACATATATATATTAAAATATTAGTATAATCACCTATATACATACTACACGAGCTAACATCAGTACACCTACAGCAGAATTTTGGGAGTGGCTAGCTCAGGGTTGTCTGAGGAGGATACTGGAGTGGTACCTACTTATTAAATATGTATAGTCAGTAATATATATATATAAGTACTCGCCCAACTGTGCCTCACAAGGGTCGGAGAGGCTATTAGGGCTCTCTCTCTATATTATCTATATATATCACAATCAATTATGCAGGTTTGATATGGCCTAAATAGCATCTATTTCACATCTATATAAGAGGATAAGTAGAGAAAATAGATTTTTACAGTATAGGATTTAGAGATGAAATCTTCCCATTATAATAGAATTTAGAGAAAAATACTGCTTAATCATTTAATTTAAATAAATAGGTAATATAAATGTATTATAATATTATATATATATAATATATATATATATAATATACAACACTACTAACAGCCAGATATTAAAACCAGTATGTATATACTATACCATTGTTAAATAGTGTTTATTACAAAACGTATAATCACAATAATGTGGTTGCGTTTGAGGGTTAACATAATATATATTAATATATATATATATATATATATATATATAGTATTATATAACCGAGATATGTAATATACGAGTATTATTATTTCATCACATACATACCAAGAATATATAGTTATCAATTTAATTAATGGTTTGTGTTCCTATTTATTTTGATAGTACCTACTACATATATTATGAGTAATGGTATCAATATTAATATAATTTATTATATAGTTTCCAGGCGATTCCTTAATTAGTTCAAATTATATATATAATGTGCAGGTAAAAATTAGTTATATATAATGCACCTATTGATTAATAACTACTTATTCATTATAGATTAAATTACACCGTATGTATCACACTATCTTTATTTCTTCATTTTAAATATATATAAGCTTATTTCATTATAGAGAAGATGGATAAGAATTTTATTATGGATGACTGAAGTGAGGAGAGAGATACATTTATGAGAACAGTATGGATATTAGACCACCTCGAAGTAATATAATGATAATATATAGTGATAATGATAGGGGCACTATGGATTATGTAATTATGTGAGATAAACAAAAGAACTATTAAAATTAATTCTAGAAGTAAGCTAAATGGATAAAGTGACAGTGATAATTATGACCTATATATATCCTATATGTATTACGATACACTTGGGTATTATGAGCATACTTACAGTCTGTATAAGCCTATTCATTACTCAGTCATCTACTTATTAAATGGGTACATAATATATATATATTATATATATATATATATAAACTTATATATATGTAAGTACATGTGTATAATATATTACATATATAAATTACATTTAATAAAATAACACCTTACCATTATATACTTGTAGAAATAATGTATATATATATAAGAAAATAATATAGTGAGTAAATAGTATAGTAAGAGAAAACTAAATGTAGAAAAATAATAAATATGAGCAATATAGTAAAGCACATAATGGTGATATTAATATATTCACATTGAGGGGGTACCATGTTAATGAGTAATTTATGACTAATAATGAGGGATGTTAATTTATGTTATTATTAATATTTAGTATATAGTATATTTGTATTTGTAAAATGAGTATTCAGTATATTTGAGTTAATGTAAAATATTATATGCTGGGAGGATAAGACCTCGAGAGTTGATTTAGAAAGCATATCAGAATAGTAATATAAAGCGATAGAGTATGATAGTGTGAGAAGTACCTCACCAGTCAGACAGCCCTAGTTAGGGTTCGATGTATAATATTTAAAAACAAGGAGTATAGTGTGATTATTAATATACGTTTACCCTTATTATAAATAATTAATTTATTCATTATGGTGTTTCTTGGGTATGATATATTTATTGGGTTGTTTGCCTCATAATGAATATAAAAATAAATTGTATCTCTGGGAGTACCTAAAACTATATTGCAACCTCAATGTAACACTTATTATAAACTAAGGTTTAAATATAATATTAGATTAATTACATATTATATAAATCCATTAATCATGATATATAATAAATACTTACTTAGAAAGTTTAGTATATATATGTATCCATTATAAGTAAAATACTATCACTAATCGATTATAATACATATAACAACAGTACAGAATATTATACTTACCTAATTATGGAGAGTCATAAAGCAATATTGGATCATAAAAGGTTAATTGTAGCATTATAAGTTTCAGTTTCTCACTCATAAGAGTAGTTGATGAGCTGAACTTAATAGACTTCATTTACCCTCTTGCATTGTTTGCTTGTGTTAGGTTAGTTATGTGACATACTACTTAATTATATATGATTAACTTACAATAATAGTAACTTTATCCCTCACTTAAGGCTTCTTATTATATCGTCTGTTGACTATTCTTGGAGACACTGGTATATAACAAGGGACATCTAAAAATAACAGTATGTAAATAGTTATATATATATATATTATATATGAGAGATAGTATCGTATATATATGATTATATACATATATTAATACTATATTACGTTCCAAAGTTGCAATTGTAGGCGCAACTGGGCTTGACTGTGACAGAAGTTATAGTAGGATCTGATGCTTTAGTCATTTATGAGCTGATTATATATGAGGACATTAACAAGTATGTTAACAAATCATTGAGAGATCTAACATATATAGTGGTGTCAAATTATAAGGTGCTTTTAGGTATGAGGGTAATGGTATGTGGAGATAGGCTGTATCCCTAACTGTACCACTATAATATATTGTGTGTATTATAGGACTAATATTAATACATGCATGAGCACAGAGACTCACTTGATTGATATTATAGATTGTGACAGCTAAAGGATCTTGAGACCACATCATAGAGACTCAAAGAGCAGGATAGTGTTATACATTTATATAATATAGACCCCTAATTACAGTAAGTCATGCTGTTGGTTGGTATTGTGACTTGGGAGTAACTATATATCTTTATTGATCCCAGTGATCTGGTTACTACTGAGTCACTTGTAAGAATATCATTCTGGTGTATGCATGAATATGGTGTTATTGTGATGGCTGGACATGTTCTGGCTCTGTGTTGTCAATCAATTGTTATTGTAATTTACATATATATCCATTAAGCCATAATAGGCTGGTTTGAATACATTAGCTTTATGGTGTTGGTACCGATTTCATTATGAATTAGTACTGGCATAGACCTATATTGGTTATATGATGGTGACGATACATATAAATATATATACCTTGAGAGCCTGCTGTGTTGAGTTTCCAGAATTGGTTGATCTACACATTGCAATATATACACAATGGTTAACATATTACTTATAGGAATTGTTTTTGAACTGCGATTGATTGCATATATGTATTTGGAAAATTGGTATTGAAGGAAGTACAGAACTGCCTAAATATAGTTAACTTATATATCATATAGTCAGGAGTAACCTAAGTAAGAATTAATTTTACAATAAGTGTGATTAGTGGCTCATGGGTGTTTGCTAAGTATACTTAGGTCACCAACATTTTTAATATATATATATATAAACAAGTATGTATATATATGATTTTATATATTATAATTAACTACTTTTGTCATGAGTGGTGCAGTAATACTACATAATGGATATATAGCAAATGTACAGTACCCTCTCTGCATAATAGTCACTTATGAGTTGATATATCAATAGTTAAGACGTTATATAGGTAGCATGAATGTCTTATAGAGGACTAGTTAATGCCTGCTCT
>NW_020869203.1:719995-722495 GCF_003789085.1 Penaeus vannamei
CTGCATGTGAGACTTCCTTTCAGCGTTACTGTACGTTATAAAGTGAATTTCTCATTTCGTGCACATTATTAGTTTCTCTTTTCGAGTATCGGGTTCTTTTCGAATGTCGCTTTTGTCGGTGTTCGTCTTATTGTTCTTCTTTCCATTTATCTTCTCTTCGCATGTGGGTTTCCCTTCCTTTTCATTCCCCCTCTACGTTCATTTCATTTCGATACTTTCAATTTCTTAATAACCAGCTTTGCCGCAAGTCCATCATGTCTGTGAGCTGAAAATAATAAAACATTTAGCTTCTTTGGGCGCAGGTACGCAACTTATTATAGTATCCCCTTTGAACTAACCTCTCCGGCTTCCCATTCATTTTATCTCCCGTTTGTATTGCGATTGCTTTACATCTTTTATCAACTCACATTCATATCGAGGGCTACAACAGATATGCTTCCATTATAACATATAAAATGGAAATTAAGAAAAGGATTTGTGAAGACTCGATTCTGCCTCGTCGTTAGTGGAGCCCGGAAAAAAGTGGTGAGGTAATTAAGCTGAATACTCGTGTGCGTGTCGGACCCCTTCAAATTTTTAGATACAAATTCCCCGCCCATCCCCACGCCTTCCCCCATCCGTCTAATTCCTTTTATTACTCTTACATCATCTGTAACGTCTTTTACCCCCGTCCCCGCCCCTCCTACCCCCAGCATCGGCCTCGGAAAGCGGCAGCGGCGGCGCTCCTCGCTCGCCTCCTCCAGCCCTCCTCAGCACATCGTCTGAGAAACGCGCCCCGAAGAATGGTCGGGCCTGAGCGCTATGTTCTGTTGCTTCGCTAATACCACATCCGAGCCTAATGCGCTCCTAATGAACGGGCTCGGGCGAACATCATTACAGGGATGAAGCCTTCTCCGTTCGTTCGTTCGTTAGCGTGTGCGCGCCTCCTCTTTCAAGAGCGTCACCACCGCCGAGCGTTATTTATGGTGAATGAACCGCCGGGAACTCTCGATTATCAAGTCGGTTTTCCACCGCCTCTGACATCCCCGCCGTGTGCGCCGCTCTCATTTATTCCTGTTCGGCTCGTTCTCGGCTTGAATATGAGGAATTACATTTCGAATTTTCTTACAAATTTGACAACCGATCGTGGCTTTACAGATGCTGTTAGAATAAGATTTTATTATAAATGTTCAAAAATATATTACAATTATTTTCGATTAAGATTCGTCTGGTTCAGCCTTTAATGCCAAACACCTGCTCTAAGGACAGTCAAGAGTCTCGGAAATACGAATGGAAAGTAGAGTATTTATGATTCATATCATATATTGTTTACAACACATTGTATTGATGGCCGTTCTTCTGTGGCCAAATTTGCATTTCCTTCAGCTCTCCTCCCTCCTTTCACTGTCTGTATGTTTGTTTATCTGATTTTTTCTCTCTCTCTTCCTTTCTCTTTCTGTATCTTTCTTACCCTCTTTATTTCACATACATACAGACACAGCTATACAGTAATGACACACACATATGTGTGCGCCTCTCTCTTTGTAACCTCTTCATGCCTGTAGAAAAAGGCACCCATTTGTTTTGATTTGCATCCGCGTGTAGAAGCGAGCCATTCGACGAAGCCCACGCCAGACAAAGCCCTCAGTCCTACACAGGTCTTGGAAGCAGCGCCGAGAAACAGCTGCTAGCGGCCACCTGTCCCCCCACATCCCCACCTTGTGTCCTTACACCTGCCACCAGTGTTGTTATTAAACTCTGCAAGCTGCAAGACAAGCTGGGACGGCGGCTGGCTGTTCCGTGAGCAAATAGAACAAGTTTGAATGTTATTCAACTAAACAATGTTCTTTGTCCTTTTGTCAGGAGAAAAGTAGGCTAGTGCAAAGTGTGCTATTTAGAAGTGGGGGAAATTGACTCACAGATGCAACAATTGCTGCATATGTAATGGCAAGGAAGTGGGAGGATGAGTCAAAATGTGAATTATGAATGAGTCACGTGTGCCCTCCGTTGATTCATCTGTAATTCATGCCACTTTCGGGGGATCTAGAAACCAACAGGAAAAGAAAAAACGGGAAAGACTTTGAAAAGAAAAAGTACAGGAAACGACAATGGTTGAATGACGTCGAATAGATGATAATCACTGGAGGGAAAGGTGGCAACGTACGCGCGTTATCATACGAATGGTAACCCAGGCGTGACGTCATTTTATTCTATGGAATGAAAGAAAAATACAGAAAAAACAAAAATAATACCCTTTGCTAATCCCCGCAAATCATGAATTAGGATCATGTTAAACATAATAGATTGCGATATACCCTTCCTGCAGAGAAAAGGGAGGAAGGGGTAAACCAGGCTCAATGGGAAGCAATAAAAGGCAAACAAGGAGAGCGCCGGGAGTATTAATCCGCGCGCGAGGAGGGCGGGGGCGCGCAGGGCGGAGCGCGGCTGTCTCACCTGTGACGATCCGCCTCGCAACTCGGATCCGACAATTAAATGGATAAAACGACTCGTGTTCTCCGGT
>NW_020869203.1:754995-767495 GCF_003789085.1 Penaeus vannamei
ACAAAACGGTAAGCGTTGCCTTATTCGATAACGAAGTGAACTTTCATCGTCATAGATCAAATTAGGAGGGGAGATGAGGGCGGAAGACGAAGAGGAGGGAAAGAAGAAGAGGGGAAAGTGAGGAGGCGGAGGAGGGGTGGGGGGTCGGGGGAAGGGTGGTGGGGGCAGGGGGAAGGCTCTGGTGATGGCGAGCGAAGGAGAGGGAGGTCGAAAAGAGGAAGAGAAGGAGGGAGCTGGGTCGACGGAGGAAGGAGATGGCTGGTGGGCAGAAAGGGGCGGCCATGTGTGTGTGTGTGTGAGTGAGTGTATATGTGTGTGCAGTCTGGATCCCACAGGCAGTTTTCCCGCGATAACACTTGGCGAGATGGATGTAGCGCCGTTCGCACTGGAGGAAAATCACCTTCTCTAAAAATAGCAGGATCGAACACCTCTGCGTCCGGGTAAGGCGGGCGGGAAAGGAAATGATGCTTCCCTTAAATCATCCGAACGCCCTCCTAACGATGGGCCTCTTGTTGTTGATTTGGTTCCATCGGTTATTGCCTTTTTGATTATGGCCGACGGAGAGGGAGAGAGAAGGAGATAGATATGCGGAGAGAAGGAACGTAGGGAGGAGGGCTGGATAAGGAGGAGAGAGGGAAGTGGTGAAGGAGAGGAGAGGGAGAGAGAGAGAGAGAAAGAGAAAGAGAAAGAGAAAGAGAGAGAGAGAGAGAGAGAGAGAGAAGAGAGAGAGAGAGAGAGAGAGAGAGAGAGAGAGAGAGAGAGAGAGAGAGAGAGAGAGAGAGAGAGAGTGATTAAGCACGAGATAAAGAAAGACAGCCAGCTAAATTGATGCAGATTATATTATAAGCATAGTTGCAAATAAGGCGCAGAGAGGAGTTGAGAGAGATACAAACACAAGGTAAACAAGTCCAAGCAAAGCGTCTGGCAGTTCGATTTTCTTCGCTGCAAGTCTCCAGAAACACATTTGGAGCGACGCGAAATGTTCCTTCCTCTAAGATGGTGTTAATTATGTCCTCGGCAAGTGTAACCAAGCGCTTCCTGATGCGATATCGGAGTCCAGCTTGCTAATTAAGGCAACGCATCTTGGCGCGTCAGTCTTCTTGATGGGTGTGACTCACCGTCTTGCCGGCCAGTTCCCTTTACGCTCTGAGGAAGGGGGGGGGGGGGTAGATGCGTTTTCCACAAAGTTGATATTTCTTTCGAATGATCGGAGAACATTGATCTAAGGAACGAACAAAATGATACAATCAAACGGTTTTCTTGTTTTAAAAATTCAGACATCATAGAAATAGACGTTTCCACAGCATCAAACGTCTTCGAAACGTCTTGAGATAATCCGCTGCCGACTTCCAGCCGATTACTAAGCTAAGAGCCGATTTAGGAGCCGGCTGTTGGGGGTCGATGGCGCCGACCGTGCGTTATAATAGGGCAGGTACCTTGTTTGGCTCAGCGCTCTCCATTCCTTTGGAAATCCAAGTGTAGTTCAAGTTTTGGCGAATAAAAGGTCAAGAGCCGAGAAAAATCTAATTAATACTTGTTCAATTTATTTATATGAGTTTTATTATCTTCTTTCTCCTTTAATATTAGATGACGTTGCAGTTCTACTTAGTTACTATACTTTTATTGTTATATTTTGACCATCACACTGCGTAGATTATATCAGCTGCATAATCCCTTAAGCAGATATGTCAGCAAAACAATACGCTACAGTACGGTCATTTCCCTTAAATATTCCTTTTGCGCCAGAATGATGAACACTGTATTTTGGTTTTGCTTCTGTTGAGACACATCCAGTTTAAAACCGTGAGTTTGAACCTTGATCAATACAGAGTTGCAAATGGGCTATTATTCATTTTATAATACCAAATTGCTTTGAAAAAACGTGTGTCCGATAATTAGGTTGAGCATCCCCGGGCGTTTGTTCTACTTTTACATCGATGATTTCCAATTTCTCTGCGGAAATGAAAACAAATACTTTCTCCTGTTTGAATGTCTATTTTTGTCTATTTGTTGAACATCTTTTTAATGAGAACCAGATATAATATAGATATTTTTTTGCTTTGTTATAAGAGCTTTGGGAAATTTAGATCTATTTGAATTAGTCCGGAGTGTAAAATCAGTCGGCAAAACGAGTGTTTGAGGTTGTTAATCATACACCGACACACACACACACACACACACACACACACACACACACACACACACACACACACACACACACACACACACACACACACACACACACATACGCACACATAAACTCACACATACACAAACAGACACACAGACATATATCGTTACACAAAAGAATAAATGAATAAAAATGAAACACTCCTCTGCCTCTTCATAATGCTTATATAAGACCTAAATCATTATACACGTGGCTTCCGTAGCTCTCCAGATGGCAAGTCTCATCCTGAAAAATAGTAATTACATTATATGATGTGATCCCCTCTAAACGACCCAGCCTCAGCCAGGCACGACATCTTAAATCCTGAGGACAACCCAGGGTGGAGGGAACTAAAGAGGTAAGTGATATTAACAGGTAAAAACGGGAGAAAGTGAGGGAGAGGAAGGGGAGAGAGCTGGGAGGGCGGGAAGAAGAGAGACGTGGGTAAGGGAGGGATGGGAGGGGAGGAAAACGGGAGAAAGAGAGGAAAAGAGGCAGATAGTCGGATAGCGAGACAAAGAGGGTGAGATAGATAAATGGATAGATATTCATATAGATAGTGAGATAGATAGATGTATAGATGAGAGAGAGAGAGAGAGAGAGAGAGAGAGAGAGAGAGAGAGAGAGAGAGAGAGAGAGAGAGAGAGAGAGAGAGAGAGAGAGAGAGAGAGAGAGTAACTAGACAAAAAAGAGAGAGAAACAGTGTGAAAAAAAACACATACACACACCCGCGCACACACACACACCTAGAATACACATACAGGAAAAAAAAGTGAAATCTTAATGATAAAACAAAGAAAAATGGAGAAACAAACGGATCTGAAAACTTGATAAGCACACACATAAAAAACGTGTAAGTAACTTGGCAAACAGAATACAGCAGAGGAAGAGAGATCTGTTACAGCAGATGAACAAGCAGGAGAAAAAATCACAGGTCCTTCCGCTCCCGGATTTTCGCTCTTATGGTTTCATAAAGAAGTGGGAAAATGGTGAGAGCGATGGCGATGGGAATAATGGAGAGGTATGTTGCAAAACAATAATACTGATAAGAAATATTGTTACCGGTGCCTTTGTTGCCGTTTCTGTCTGAATTAGCAACTATGATATATATGTATACATACATACACACATCTATCTATCTGTATCTATATATACACATACACATGCACATATACATATACATACACATATACACATACACCCACATACATACACACACGAGCGCGCACTGAAAAAGATAGAATATGAGAGAGAGAGAGAGAGAGAGAGAGAGAGAGAGAGAGAGAGAGAGAGAGAGAGAGAGAGAGAGAGAGAGAGAGAGAGAGAGAGAGAGAGGAGAGGCAGAAAAATATGCGTGTACGTCCTAAAATCTAAAAATTGTATGGCTCCCGAATGCAAATTGTTCGATAAACATAGCTATCAAAGTTTATCTAACAATGTTTTTGGTACTATTATCATAATTATCTTTATTAATATTATCCCCTAATGATAAAAGCTGTAGCGACGTTGAAGATAAAATTACTTGCAATATCATTTGTTGTTGTTGCAGTATGAGGATGGGCCGTAATAACAGTTACTGTAAAAGTTTAGATTCAGCGGTATTGCTTATAATAATTAATTACTTATGCAGCTACAGCACACGAGTGAACGCGTTAAATTTAGGAGCAGAGGTAATTGCACTCACAAAGATAATCACGGGAATTGTGTCTTTGTTTTGTTGTTATGACGGGAGCTGCATGTGGTTGTGTCTTTGTCTTAGTGTTATTTCGGGAAGTACATGTAGCGTTGTATCTTTGTTTTGTTATTATTTCGGGAACTACATCTAGAGTTGTGTCTTTGTTTCGTTATGGCTAGAAACTGCTTAATGTTATTTCGGGAACTACATCTATTGTGTCTTTGTTTTGTTGCTACTTCGGGAACTACATCTAGAGTTGTGTCTTTGTTTCGTTATGGCTAGAAACTTCTTCCAAGATTGTGTGTTTGTTTTGCGGTTACGGCCACGCTCCTGCAAAAGGGGAGTGTGTCTGTTTTAATCTTCTGGTGAATATGGCCGGGCTTGCAGTTATATTTGGAGCGGTTTTTGCCATGTGTGGAATGATGTAGCGATTATGAAATTATCCATTTTTTTATCGTCAGCTGTAGCGACACTGTTATCTTAGTTGGTGTCTACTCTGCTGGCGACAGGGTTTTTGCCTGAAGACTGACAAGATTTCTCATTCAGATAACGTTGATCGGCGTAAGAGAGGGCGGTGGCGTTTCATGTGGTGAAAGGAGTTCTTGTTGCGGTGAAGTTTTCACGCATATACAAATGCGGTTATGAAAATTCAGTGTGTGTTTATGGAATGTAGCCCGTATCAGCAGCATCTATGATAAATGAAGATATAATTATTATGATGATTATCATGGCAGAAGAGATGTAAATAGATTAGGATATATATATATATATATATTATATATATAATATATATATATATATATATATATATATATATATATATATGTGTGTGTGTGTGTGTGTGTGTGTGTGTGTGTGCACATACATATTTACTCACACACACACACACAAACAAACGTGTAAGTGTATATGTGTTTGTGTATGCATATATATGTATGTATATATATCTGCGTAGGCATATATACATTATACAAACATGCAAGCACACAAAACAAATGCATGTATCTGTGTATTAGAGATAGAGGAAGGGAGACACCGAGAGGGAGGGGGGGAGGAATATATAAAAAATTAGTTTCATAATAAACCGTGATCTTTTTTCTGTTTGTGTGTCTGAATCCACCCAAAAACACCTTTTTGATATTAGCGTTGATGTTCACCAAATCAGAAATATCAGCATAACACCGGTGGACATGCATCTAACGTTGAATTAACAGTGAAACATCCTTGTATAATTGTAGTAATTGCAATATGTTGTAATGGTGATATAATACACAACGGTAGTGACAATTTTGGAGAGTCATCAAATAATAAACATGAATGTGGCATATCATTTATGGTTTAAAGTTCACTGATCTAATTAGCAGACCAGCATCGGTAACAATAGTCATGATCAGTCAGATGAAAGTCATGACAATTTGCTTGACAAAGCTGAATCATTTCATTTATCGATGCTAGTTCTAATACCCAATCTATTATTGTATTAGTCTTCAATAACGATCCTTCGTAAAATGATTTAACAGTACATACAATAATCAAGAGTTGAATAGAAAAATTATTACTGCTACCCCTAGAATTACATCTTCATACTTTTGTTCCTAGTACTGCTAGTACAAGGGCAACCATCGCCACTACTACTACTATTACTACTACTACGATTACTATTGATGCTACGACTACTCTTACTACTACTACTATAACTACTACTACTATTACTAGTACTGCTATCATACTGCTAGTACTTCTATTACTCCTTATACTGGTAAGATTACTTCAACTACTACTAGAGCTGCTGCTACAATGGGAAGGATAAAAGCAATAGTAATTATCATGATGGAGGTGATAATGATTTTCTTAATAGCAGTGATAATAACGATAGTATGATAATGGCGATAATAATGCTAATAATAATAATCATGATAATGATAACAACAACAATAATAATGCTAATAATAGTAATACAACAATAATAATAAAATAATGATAATAGGAGTTGTACTTAATAATTATATTAATTATTACTATCATTATCACCATTACTATCATCATTATCATTATCATTGCTATCATCAATTTCTCTATTACAATCACTATTATTTTTATTACCATGAATGTGATGATAATCACGATAATGAAAATAGTGATGAAATTGAGACGATAAAGAACCAAGATTGCTTATTAGTAATTTAAGAGCTAATAAAACAGCGGAATTATTTATCAAGACCTAGAGATCAGTCTCTGGGTGCAGGCAATCACGCCAAGATCCTCCACAATCAAGTCTGTGTGTGAACTTTAGATCTAATTATGTAAATGGAAGGTCGATGGGGCGATTATGATAGAAAGGAAGTGATTGGTGACAGATTATGCTAATGGGAGAGATATTTTCGCGCGTGATAAAACTCGAGAAATTTAAAAGGAGACAGGAAATCTCAGACTTGAAAATTTGCGATGATTTTATGGGAGACTAAGACAGTGAAATATGTTAAGAGAGGGATAAAGAAGAGACTAAAAGGAAACGAGAGAGAGAGAGAGAGAGAGAGAGAGAGAGAGAGAGAGAGAGAGAGAGAGAGAGAGAGAGAGAGAGAGAGAGAGAGAGAGAGAGAGAGAGAGAGAGAGCAGAGAAGAAAGAAGAGAGAGAGACAGAGAGAGAGAGAGAGAGAGAGAGTTAGAGTTAGAGTTTTTCCCCAGGATTGTAGGGACGTGTACAGGAAGTGAGATTCTCGAAATGATAACATTTTGTAACAAGGAGAAAAGTTTGCTCGTATGGCGTTCTTATTTGATGGCAATGTACTAATTGTGGAGGTCAAACCGGGACTGCGTCGTAGGGCAGTTGTGTATGAGAATCTAGTTCAGCTGTTAGGACGTTACGTGGAACAGAATGTGCTATGTAAAAAAGAAAAGAAAAGAAAAGAAAAAAAAAGTTTTGCTTACATGGTTCCCTCGTGTGCTAGATATTTTTTCTTGTAGAATAGTTTCGTGTAGCAGCCCAATTTTCCTAATGGATTAGTTAAAGGAATATGATACGTGTTTAAGAAGGAAGGTGTTATTATTTGTCTTTTTCTCACTTACCAACGGAAGATTTAATTTCATTTTCACAATGGCAAGAAATATTAGGTAGAATGATATGTATCGACAGGGTTTTATCTAATTCAAGATATATTAACCCTGGATATGATATATCAAATATAACTAATATCAAAAAATGTTTTAAGATCAAATATTGACTGAGAGGAATACCTCTGGTGAGGTAATACATCAAAATCTCCTATATAATGAAAATATCAAACAGAAAAGAACATGTTTCCAAAATATATTTGCCTTTTCTCCACATATATGCGCGCACATGGAAACCCAGGCAGGTTCTTCATATCTTATTCAATTTGGAAAATGAAAACCAAACACATGCCCACTCTCGCTGCCCCAACACCCAAAAAACGTTCGTAGTTTTTACGAATTAACTAGTAAAACCCGCGAAAACTGGCCTGCACATCTCAAAATCAACTCTTTGGCTTGGAGGGCAAACAGCCTTGGTTAAGTATGGGATCGAGTCAACACCGGATTCCTGTGATGGAAGGCTGCGAGTCCCTGCCTCAGAACGCCGGTATTTGTTGTAAGTGTGAGATAGTTATGAAGGTAAATTTATGATTGAGTGAGACATTAATCTTATTTGATGAGGGCAGCCAGGCGATTGGGAGAGGAGGTTAGCTCGTGTATATCCAAACGGCACGAACAAATATTATGTGAAAAAGGAAAGCTCGTGGGATTTTCAGCTGGAGTTAAAGACATTTTCTTCATTCTCAGATAAATCGGATTGGAGAAGCACTGATTTTGAAAGCAATACAAATATCGAAGTTTCATTTGTTGGCGGACGGAACAAGATTTTATACTTTTCGGAAGATGAGACGTCATTTTATAATTGGATTAATAAAAGTCACACGTACACACACACACACACACACACACACACACACACACACACACACACACACACACACACACACACACACACACACACACACACACACATGTAAATACATATGTATATATATAGCTTCTGTGGTTCCGGGAGACGGATAAATATCACCAACCAAATTGATAATAAGAACAAATATCACGTGAGTAAAATGTCAGAAAGCAATATCCACTCTTCTCTAACAAAACTGATAAATAAATAGCCGCAAAAAGACGGATACACCATCGTCTCTGTGTTCACGTGTATCTACGCCTGTGCTTGCGTGTGCATGACGGGATGAGCAAGGATAAGCAAGAAACGAGAGAAAACGAAAGCGGCGATTAAAGCGTCCGGCTACGAAGATGACCCCGGCTTCCTGGTTTCTCGCCGTCATCGCGAAATGTCATTTTTATCGCCGGCGTCACGAAGTTTTTATCGTCATCGCGGCCGACTAGTACTGATTGTTAGGTCCGTCGTTATGGTCGCCAACGCCGGCTCGCGGGCTTTGATGACGCAGTTTCTGATGTGGCCGGCTAGGATGGCGGCGTCGCGGCGGCCAGCGCTCCTCCTTCCTCCTCGCTTGGGACGCTCCCCCGCCGCCGCAGGGAGGCGCTGCGGGAGAAAGAATAATGATAACTTCTGATGGATAAAAAAGAGAGGGAAATTAAAAGTTCATGGCCGCCACAGGTTAAGCTGTAACGAAGGAAGAGCGCAGAGGCCACACGTCACAAACATATGTCGGAGTAAAACTGAAACACATGCATGCAAGCGCGGATATGTCTGCATTCTTGGTCGTTTCGCAGCTGGTATTGTAGTTTACTTACTAACTAGCTAATGATAAAATTACAAAATTGGGGAGGCTGGGCAATATTCTAGCAGACACATAGTTAAAGAGAAAGAGAGAGACAGAGAGCGAATAGGAGGGAGGGAGAGGAGAAGAAAGGAAGGGAAGGCATGGAGGGAGAGAGGGGAAAAAAGGAAGGGAAGGAATGGAGGGAGAGAGGAAGAAAGAAAGGGAAGGACTAGAGGGAAGAGAGAGAGAGAGAGAGAGAGAGAGAGAGAGAGAGAGAGAGAGAGAGAGAGAGAGAGAGAGAGAGAGAGAGAGAGAGAGAGAGAGAGAGAGAGAGAGAGACAGGAAGGGCATGCACACTTGCACTGACTTTAAGAGAAAAATGGTTTGTGATACTGCGCCGTCACCGTCTGTTCATAAACCCAGTCATGACCGCTACTTATTTGGGATATAAACTGTAAGTCTGTGCTCGGCTTCTCTCATTGCCAACGCTTTAGATAACCATTACAGTCGCAGTCTCACATAACATCGCCCATCATAGAAAGTCCCTAATAACTTGTTTTATCACTAACGCTGGCCAGGGTCGTATCTCTCACATCCACGTATATCCTGCTCTCCTTCTGCCATTCTTCCCGACGGCATCACTCTCTGCCAGCTGTGTTGAGGTCATCTTGATAGCCATTTGCAATAGCATCAGCAGCTGCTTTACTCGCTATCATCAGGACATCCTTGTATTATTTATGTTATTTTGACAGCATGAGATGTGATGACTTTTACAAATCTTAGTGGCCTGCCTTTTCTCATGTGACGAATGCTTTAGGTCAAAAATACGAAAAATAATTGACCATCAGATTGTTACTACTTAAAACTATTTCTTCTGCGTCTCCAAAGGTGCCTTTTCCCTCTGGAGCGAATTTTATCAGCACCATAACACTGCATGCGCGTTTCCGACTTTATTTAACAAGAGGCCGACCACTCGCGCCGTCTCTCATTGCCGGCCTCCGCGAAGTGTTTCGAGCCTTATTTTACGGACGCTGTTAATCTGATGCTTAAGTTGGGCCTCCAGCTGTTTCTCTGCAGCGCCTGCACCGAGTCCTCACCTCGAGCAGCTAACAAGGTCTGCAAGTGGCAGCCTCCTTGCAAAATTTTTGATTGAATATCATCGTCAGCTTCCATTAGGTTTATACTATTTCACAAGTGTGTAGCAACTTTCCATCGCCGCCGCAGAAGAATGTATGAAATTTAACTCGTAACCGCTTCAGTGAACTAATTATCATAGATTAAAATGAGAAAGATAATGAATAGAAAGCTAGAAATTATAATGAGAAAATATAAATCTTCTTTGTAAAACAAATCGTTTTTTCTCACACAAAGAGGTATTCAGGGGAGATTTTGTTCTTAATTTTTGTTAAAGATTGAAGATAGCTTATTATGGACTAATCGACAACCCTGTAAAATGGATAACTTCCTTTCAGAAACTAGTAAAGATTATAAATAATGAAATAAGCATAATCGCCATATAATACGATTATAGCAGAAAATCCTTTTTGCGCTTTATGCTAAAACAGATTTCAGATTACGTAATCGGTTCGTAATCTGTTGACGCAATTGCAATCTAGAACGGAGCCAGGCTGAATGACGTAAAATGTGTGACCTGGAAAAGGGATAGAAAAGGAATCCCTAATCAAATATCATCTTTTGGTGTTGCGAACTCGCCATAAAACTTTCCACGCAGTCACTTCAGATCACTGACTCCTTCTGAAAGATAGTATTCATTTCTTGATCAAAAGGTTTATGCACTTTCCTCCACAAGTTCTCTGAAGTTTCGTCACAACGCTCGCGAATGATCAATAAAGTATTAATTAGAAGCCATTTTTAGGCTCCCTGTATTTTTTTCGTGTCGCAGCAACCTACTCGACAAACACTGATACCACTAATTACACTGGCCTTGTCATTAAATATTAAATGGCAGTGTATACAGTGTAAATTATGTATACATGGGTGCTACATAATTTAAACGAATTCGACAACACAACACACACACACACACACACACACACACACACACACACACACACAACACACACACCACACACACACACACACACACACACACACACACACACACACACACACACACACACACACACACACACACAACACACACACACACACACACACACACATGCATGCCCACCTCCCTCCCTATCACATCCACAACCTCAAAGTGGCTGCTTACTCATCAGACTCAACTCATCGTTCTGCCTCACTGACACTCATGAATCCTGAGGGACACTCCTTCAGCCTGTTAAAAGGAGCCTATAAGGACTCTTCGGGTACTTTTCAAAGCGGTTTAAGTCAGTGTAACAGGCCCTTCAAGTTCATATCGGATGCATGCATGGCTGGCTGGAAGAAGAGGAAATGGAGGGGAGGAGGAGGAGGAGGAGGAAATGAAGGAAGGGGGTAAGGGGAGGAAAAGGAGGGAAAGGGAGAGGGAGGAGGAGAAGAAGGAGGAAAGGGGGTTGAGGAAGAGGAGAGAGGGAGGAGGAAGAGGAGAAGGAGGAGGAGGAGGTCGAAATAGGGGGAGAACGAGGAGATGGGAAGGTAAAGAGGAAGAGGTGGAAAAGGGGTGAGGGAGGCGGAGGAGGAGATGGAGGAAGAGGAGAGGAAAAAGGAGGAGGGGGAGGAGGAGTAAGAATAAGAGGAGGAGTGAGGGGGAGAATTATGAAGAAGAGGGGGGAGGAGGAGAATAAAAATAAGAAGGAAAAGAAGTAAAGGAAGAAGGAGAGAGCCAACAAAAGTAGGAGGAGGAGGAAGATGTTTTGCTGGTTAAAATACTTTTATTTCAGCATTTTTTATTTTTTTAGCAAACATAAGCGCGGACAAACAAAGGTTTAAATACAAGAACTAAAACACAAACAGAAATACGTATAAACACACAAATAGAAACAATATGGGACATCAGAATCAACAAGTACAAGAACTAAATCTCAATAAAACTGTAGGTAAAACAATTAGATTATATAAAGCGTACTTTTGTTAGCATTTCTCTTTGAAGTGGCGTGCTTAGTAGCATCGATGTTTTCATCATTATTATCATTGTCATTATCATTTATAATATAATTATTATTATCATTAGTAGTAGTATCATTATTATTATTATTATTATTATTATTATTATTATTATTATTATTATTATTAATTATTATTATATATATTAATATCAATGTCATTTTCATTACTATTCCTATCATTATCATTTCATTGTCATTATCATTTAGTATCAGTATTATTTCTATTATTATTATTATAATTATTATTATTGCCATTATAATTAATATTATCATTATTATAATCAATATTGTTTTCATTACTATTCTTATCATTATCATTTCATTGTCATTATCATTATCATTAGTATCATTATCCTTATTGTTATCATTATCATTATTATTATCATTAGTATTATTAGTAAAAGTATCATTATTATAATAATTATTACTATTGTTATTACTATTAAAATTATCATTATTATCACCATTACTGTTATTATCATTATAATAAATGTTATAATCATTATTTTGTGTATTATAGCGCCAGTAACACTATTGCTCTGACGGAGGTATGCGCTCTCTGAGTGCTTCTAGTTGTTACAATTACTGTTATTTTTATTATTATCATTATATTACTATGATTATTGTTATTATCATCATTATCATTGATACTACTGTTATTATCATCATTACCATTGATACTATTGTTATTATCATCATTACCGTTGATACTATTGTTATTATCATTATCCGTATCATTATTAACATCATTATTATCTATATTATCATTATTATATTTTATTATTATATTTTGTTATTATTATTATTATTATTATTATTATTATTATTATTATTATTATTAT
>NW_020869203.1:779995-782495 GCF_003789085.1 Penaeus vannamei
CCACACTACTCGTGACAGGTGGCAAAACGCACCTCTTACGCTACAGCCCGTGTGTGTGGGTCACCTTCGTCTCTCGCAGCTTGCTCTCACAACTCATCTGTCATTCGTGCGTTTCCTTTCACCTTATCACCCACTTCTTCATCTTTCTCTGCTGTTCACCCACTTCTTCATCTTTCTCTACCGTTCACCTGTAATCTCGCTTGCCTGCGTTTGGAAATCAGTCACCATCTGCTCTTCGTTGATCAGACACGGAAAACATTGATCCTCGGTCGAGCGCGTTCATTACCTTGCGTTCTCATTATGTGGCGCTGATCAAGTGCATCACGCTGTCTTAATATAGTCGTTAATGACATGTATCGCTGATCAGATCTAGGTCAGCGTTATCAGCATCTGTCAATTTCATTTGCTCTATTTCCTCCTAACTGATCACAAGAGCTTAATGTTCGCGTCCGTTGGGTCATATACTGCGTCATTTGGTTTTAAAATGCTTATCGTAATACCCACTATATATTCTATTATTTCTTTTAGATTATTCTTAATGCTTGTGGGTATTTTCGTCGGAGGGAGATTAAAACATGTTACGTCACAGCTATTTAGTTTCTTTGTACTAATTATGTAGATTGTTGTCCTCGGTTATTACCTTTTACGGCGTCACCATTTACAACCCCTTTGCTTCCTGTGATTGCTGTAACGACCTTTACATTCCCACATTGTAATTAGGAGTTTTCCTTATCCGGTCTTTCACGAGCTTCCTTCCTTTGCGTCGCCAGTGGCAGTCACCTACAGTCTATAACAGGTGTGGCTAAACAGTCTATCGCGATCGACTGGTTGATCACAAGCCTGTTTTAAGTCGATCACACTACTGTTCCTGTTAGTCATTCGTCATTCAGAAGTTGTCATGCAAATAGCTGCAATAGCATATCCAAGTACTCATGATACTTGGACTATTATATTTCTCTTTTTCCTTTGAATAAGTTATATTCATACTTATAATGATGTTACGCTGTTACAGTTACATATGGAATATGTTTGAATCTTAAGCTGGTAGATCGTATCTGGGCAACTGTAGAAAAAGTAGATCATATCCCACAAAAGATTGGCCGCTCCTGGTCTACGATATTCCAAGCAGGTGTAGTGGGAGACGGGAGGGGGCAGTCCCAATAAGGGACATACACACACACACACACACACACACACACACACACATGTACATATATATATATACATACATATATATCATATATATATATATATATATATATATATATATATATATATATATATATTATGTGTATATAATGTATACCTTTATACCTATACCTATTTTATCTATATCTATTTGTCTATATATCTATATATTAGTATATACATATACATAAATATACAGATATATATTATATATATATATATATATATATATATATATATATATATATATATATATATATATATATATACAAATATCTATTTATCTATCTTTATGTGTGTGTACATAACTATAAAAATGATATATATATATATATATATATATATATATATATATATAATATATATATATATATATATATATATATATATATATATATATATATATATATATATATATGAATAATCATATATAAATATATGATTAGAAATAATTATAATATATATATATAATATATATATATATATATATATATATATATATATATATATATATATATATAGAGAGAGAGAGAGAGAGAGAGAGAGAGAGAGAGAGAGAGAGAGAGAACCTGGCCACTAGTTCTCCTTTTCCAACAAATGAAGGTCTCGAAACTGCGTCGTACCACATTAAGCACAAGCGATCTTGATTGCACCGCGACCTTAATAATAAAAATATGCTATTTTTGTCGATAGTTTACTAATCTAATTATTATAATATTTACTGAATTCATATTATGCTTTTAAGCTTGACACCGATATTGTTAGCATTGCTAATTGCGTGAGATTTGTTACCATTACTCTACCACCAGATCAGGAAGGAAAACAAAAGAAAGGAGAATTCTTGAGTACGAGACAGGTTCTTAGCGACTTTTTCTTAGAGGGGGTGGGGCTACAAAACAAATATCTGTGTTAAACGTTTTTCACATTTGTATTTTAAATTAATCATGTTGTTGATTGTAACTTTATATCTAGCATGATTGTTCCTTATCATTATTGCTGTAAATTGTGTTGCTTCCCATGTTTAATGGCATCAGGAAAACTGTGATTTTCATTACATGTAGCTAATTCATGAAGTATAACATTCTCGACTTAAGTCCTCAGCCATATATATATATATATATATATATATATATATATATATATATTATATATATATATATATATATATATATATATATGAGTGTGTGTGTTCAGACCATACACTCCCAACCAAAACAGATTCGCGACATCCCTGGCGACAGCTATCCATGCCTTTACCACCCACGACTTTGCACGACCACGAGGATCCCCAATTCATCTCACCGGACATGAC
>NW_020869203.1:842495-854995 GCF_003789085.1 Penaeus vannamei
CATCACTATCCTGTTGCTGTATGAATAACAAAATTATGATAACAATGATAATGATGATGAATGTGGTGATAATGATAATGGTAATTATAATAGCAATAGCAATAATGACTGTCAATTATAATGATAATAACCATAATGACACTACTTATAGTACTATTACTACTACTACTAATAATAATAATAAAAATGATGATAAAAATCATTACTACTGTTACTGCTAATAACAATAATAATGATAGTGACAACAAGAATGATATTAGTAATAATGACTGTAGTAAGAACAACGAATAAGTAAATAAATCTAATATCAGCGTTATCGTGGGATTCAGATGCTGAGAGGTTTATACAGGGATGGCCTTAGGCAGTCCACGCACACCCGCTTGGGTTGGGGTGAAATGACAGCTTTTCAGGGGGAATTAAGCTTGGGAAATATCTAATCCATACCCGCCCCATATGTCTAAATATGGCTGTGCTTTTAAATCTCCCACTTTCACTCTCTTTATCCCTGGGTATTTCCTTCGCTCTCTTTCACTCATTGTCACTCCACACACATCCGCAGACACACACATGCACGCACGTATATAGGGGGGGGGGAGGAAGACAGAGCAAAAACACGATAAAAGTGTGTGTGTGCCTGTGTGTGTGCGTGTGACACACATACACACACACACACACACACACACACACACACACACAGAGAGAGAGAGAGAGAGAGAGAGAGAGAGAGAGAGAGAGTGAGAGAGAGAGAGAGAGAGAGAGAGAGAGAGAGAGAGAGAAGGAGAGAGAGAGAGAGAGAGGAGAGAGAGAGAGAGAGAGAGAGAGAGAGAGAGAGAGAGAGAGAGAGAGAGAGAGAGAGAGAGAGAGAGAGAGAGAGAGAGAGAGAGAGAGAGTGAGAGAGAGAGTCTGTGTGTGTGAGAGAGAGAGAGAGAGAGAGAGAGAGAGAGAGAGAGAGAGAGAGAGAGAGAGAGAGAGAGAGAGAGAGAGAGAGAAGAGAGAGAGAGAGAGGAGGAGAGAGGAGATAGAGAGGGAGAGAGAGAAGGAGGGGAAGGAGAGCGAGATAAAGAGAGAGAAAGAGAGATAGATAGAGAGAGAGAGAGCACGAAATGGGTGTGTACGGTGTAAGGAAAGAAAGGCTTTAGATAACGGCGAACGAAATAAAGAAGAGGCGAGATTATCAGCAATAATCTGAGGATCAGAGGCCCTGGGAGGAGGCGATGGCCAGAGGCGTGAGACAGATCTAGGTGACTCGGGACACGACTCAAAAGTGTCTATCCTCCCCCTCTCCGGCCTCCACCCCCACCCTCGACCCTATCCACTACTCGTTCTGCCCCTCCCCCACCCACCCCCCGATCGTCAGCACGTCCCCAGGCAGGATCTGAAGCAAGAACTCAAATCCTGATGACTAACGATAGCGAAGATTCTTTCTAATACCTGTCCTGTCTTCACTCCCCCCTTTCCCTCTCTTACCCCTTCCCTCTCTTACCCCTTCCCTCCCCCTCTTCCACCCAATCCCCAGAGCGCCAACGTCACCTGGGAAAAATATGTCTTGGAAGATATCCCGAGTTTGTCTGCTTCTTCTCGAGATAGTTGTGGTTCCCGAGGTTCTTTTGTTCAGTGATCTCCGGATAAACTCTCGGGACCTCTCAGCACACATTTCCTCTGCTATTTTCTCATAAATCATTTATTGCAAAGGCTGTATCCACCAAAGCACCCGCACTGAAGGGCGCGCTTGGGGCTGCGCTGAATAATAAAAGAGTAAAAATAAACATCTTTCCGTTTCATAGGATGTTTCGAGGTAGCCAGTTACCCAGAAGAGTTTACTGTGCAAACACTTTAGAGTAAGCAGGTCAGATATGCTGTATTCGTTAATATTTCCGGGAGCCACAAACACACTCGGTATACTCGGGGCACATGTACCATACTATGTATACTCTGTAATGTTCAAACTCTTTTTAAGTATTCAGCATAGACCTACACAGGAAGATTATTAACATTATTATCATTATCATTATTATTGTCATCATTATTATCATTATCATTATTATAACTATTATTATTACCATGATCAGTGTTATTATTATTATCATTATTATCATTATTATTATCATTATTATTGTTATTACTATTATTATTGTCATTATTATAATCATTATTATCATTATTATTACCATTATCATTATCATTATTATTTTCATCATTATGATTTACATGACTATCATCATTTTAATATCATTTATATTATTAATGTCATTACCATTATTTTTATTACTATTATCATGGATATTATTAATATCATTATCATTATTATTATTATCATTAATATTATTATTATTATCATTATTATCATTATTATTATCATCATTATTATTATCATTATTATTATCATCATCATCATCATCATCATCATCATCATCATCATCATCATCATTATCATTATTATTATTATTATTATAATTGTTATCATTATTATTATTATTATTATTATTATTATTATTATTAATTATTATTATTATTATTATATTATTATTATTATTATTATTATATTATTATTATTATTATTATTATTATTATTATTATTATTATTATTATTATTTATTATTATTATTATTATTATTATTATTATTATTATTATTATTATTATTATTATTATTATTATTATTATTATTATTATTATTATTATTATTATTATTATTATCATTATTATTACTAATTTTGTTGTTAAAATCATCATCATCATTATTATTATTATTATTACTAACATTACTATTGCTATTATTTTATCATTATTTTATTTATTATTATTATTATTATTATTATTATTATATTATTATTATCATTATTGTTGTTGTTATCATTACTATTACATCATTTATTTATTTATTTGTTTTTATCACTATTTCAATACTACTATTATCTTAGTTATTATTAATAAATTGTTACTATTGTTACTACTAACACTACTTCTACTACTGTCATTGTTATTGTCATATTCATTATCATTGTTAGTATTATTATTATTATCGTTATCATTATTATCATCAGTATTATGATTACTGTTATCATTATTACCGTTATTATTATTATCATTACTATTATTATCATCATTAATGTTATTTTTATCATCATTATCATTATTATTACCACAATTATTATTTTTATCATTATAATTGTTGTTATCATTATTATCATTATCATTAGTATCATTATTATTATTCATATCATTATTATTACTGTCACTATCAATTTTATCATAATCATCATCACTATTATTAATATTACCATTATTATCATTACTGTAAGCATTATTACTTTTATCATTATTATCGTTAGTGTTCTTATTAGCTCCTTCCTGCTCCTCCTCCTCTTTTTTTTTCTTTCTCTTCCTAATCCTCCTCTTCTTCTTTTTCATTATCATTATCATAATCCTCATTACATCACCATCACTACTATTACCATCATCACCATGACCATCACCACCACCACTATCATCATCATTATCATGACTATGACCATGACCATCATCATCATCATCATCATCATCATCATCATCATCATCACCATCATCATCATCATCATCATCATCATCATCATCATCATCATCATCATCATCATCATCATCATCATCATCATCATCATCATCATCATCATCATCATCATCATCATCATCATCATCATCATCATCATCATAACCACCATCACCATCATCACCATCATCATTGCTATTATTACCATTATCAACATAGCTTTACTTTGAAAACGAACTATTTGATATACATTAACCGAACAAAGAAATTATTTTACCTTTTGTCGGAAAGTCATTTCGATAAGGAAGGGACGCATGACATTTTGTTGATATTTGTTACCGCTGTTTGTTTTGAATTTAGGAAAATTCTCAAATTCTTGACATCTGAATTTTGAAAAGAACGTGTTTCGGTTCTTCTTTCTAGTTTCCTTTATAAGCGAAAAAATCGAATGAAACTGAAAAAGAAAGAAAAAAAGACGACGGGTTTCTTATAATGCGACCAATTCTTAGGATCCTGCCTTTTCTAAAAAGTGAACCAGGTGATGGATGTTTGCAATAAAGGAAATGGAAGAGTCTATGCTAATGTTAAAATGCCTTATTGCCTGGAAAATAAGCTTCCAATGTAAGTGAGGGAAGCGGAGCGTATCGCAGCATTCCTTATATGTATATTACACGATTATGGCATCGTTACGTAAATTACCATGTTTGGAGGCGATCGTTACGTGAAACCTTAGACGCATTATCAAGAGGGCCGAGATATTCAACCCTACAGCGAGGTAAACTAGCTCACTACAAAAAAAAAAAAAAAAAAAAAGAAAAAGGAAAGAAAAGAGGAGAGAGAGAGAGAGAGAGAGAGAGAGAGAGAGAGAGAGAGAGAGAGAGAGAGAGAGAGAGAGAGAGAGAGAGAGAGAGAGAGAGAGAGAATGACGATAAGTTATGAAAATCATCAAAGCTTCACTCTAAAGTACAGTTGCAAGATGCAAAAACAATGAAATAATGACTATCTAGATGCTGGGATAATGTCCACGGTAAAGGCTCGTCTATAAAGCAATTTTCGAAATGACGGTTCTCAATAATGATGCAATAATTGCAATGCCTCTCCCCCGTTGCCTTTCAAAGCCTCGTCTTTTGGGCGATCCATTCCATTACATGAAATAAATTTAATCTGAGACACTGATATTATAGTGTGTTAACAACTGTACCTTTGAATAATAATCAAATATTGTACAATGATGCCACATTGATACAATTTCACAAATAATGTCGGTAATTATATAATGATCAATGGTAGAAATGAGATTAAGAGAATATACAAAAATGAACACTCATTAGATAGGATCATTTTCTGTAAAAATCGCATTTTCTGTAATTAAAAGAAATCGATAGGCTCTGTTAAAATGATATTACTGCCAACTATTTCAATATTTTTTCTAAATGAATATAAAACGCGTGTTACAGTGATCAAATTCCCCAAACAATATTTACCTTTAATGAATTTAGATCATATTCTTACGATTGTTCAACGGAGCGCACGTCTTTCTCAACATCTATTCCATTTTCATCCGTGTTCAACATTTTTTTACGAGACCCCGATGTCCCACTCCCGGCACAAGAATTTTCCCAAAGGACCCCATTATTTCCATTCACGAGACCTCTTAATTTCCGCCTAACCCTATTTACTCGGAGACAATCATTTCTCTTTTATCAAAATACAGCCTTTTTCTTCACTCTTAAACTCTCCCAAATTTCGCGAAACCCTCGGTCCGTCGCCTCCTTCTCGGTCTTCCCGTTCTCTTTGGTTCTGCCTCATCGCGTGTACGACTAAAGTGTTTCTTTCCTTTATTTATTGCTGTTCATTTGTCTGTATGCATTTGGCGTCTTTCCCTCTTCCTTTATTATGTGTACTTTTGTGTTATTTGGTTATCTATCTCTTCCTTTTACTTTTTTTATTGCTTTTTATTTCTCTGCATTCCAACTATAAGTTGTGAATATATGTTATGTTTTTGTTTTTGTTATATGCCGTTTATGCCTGTTATTGCCGCTCTAAATTTTGTTCTGATCGCACATAATCTCTTAAAGCGCATATTGGAAGTTTAATGGGCATATAGTTTCAATCTCATTATCAGTAGGATTATTATTAATGCAGATGATGAAGATAATGATAAACTGTATAACTAATTATTCCAAATGCTTATGATTATGATTCATTTGTGTTGTGAATATCATTATTTAACAATGTTAACACAATCAGTGTTTATGAGAATATCTTAAAAAACAAACCGTCGGCTTAATCTTGAAAGAGAAATTCTTTAGCAGAATATAAGGCCAAACTAAATAAGGAAAAATCACGCTTCGATGGCTAGACTTAGTCGAGGGAGAAAAACCCTCATTCGATATTCAGTATACATTATCCCCCGAGGGTCTTACACTTTCCACGATTTTCCGACGGGATTAGACCCTAATGGGTGTAGAGAAATCATTTCAGCTACAGCGCAGCCTTCGCGGCGTCCAGGAGCTCTCCCAATTCTATAACGAGGAAAGATGGTTATTGGTATCTTGAGTAAAATATGTGAGGCGTCGACGTAAATTTTTATCCGGAAATTTCCCGGCGCATTTCACGCTCTGTAGCGAACTCCTGCCAAATAGATGTACTCCCAAATAAACAGCGAACGAACGGACTCGCGAGAGCAATTATATTTCCAGAAATCTTCGTCACTTAGCCCGGCTTTCGTTTTCCTCCTCGCTTCGACAGAGTCCGGGGATGTACAAAATTCTATTCCAGAGTTCGGGTCTTTCGTACCAGTTGGAACAGAAAGAATCTCCTTCTTTTCCTTTCGCCCACGAATAAGGAGGGAAGCACGGGCGTAAAACAGGTGAGACGGCAAGGAGAGGAGGGAGGAGTTCGCACGGCGGCCGCCAGAGTGCAAATTGGAATGGCTCTGAGGAGGTGGTTCTTGAAGGCCTCAAGACACTACACTGTCTCAGGAAGGCGTGGAAGTTGTAAAAACAGAGGGAAAGAAAGGGGAAAAAGTGTAGGGAACCAAAAATGATGAAGGAGATTGCTATGGCTATCCTCAGAAGATAAGAATTTAGAAATGGGAAAAACAAACAAGCGAAAAAAATATGTGCCCTTAAATGAAGTGTTATTTTGAATAACGATGCGACTCACTTTCTATAGTACATAATGAATCATTCATAATGTTTACTTTATTAACTTGATATCGGCCCAACATTTTTCATAGATTAAAATACTCTTTCGGCATTCAAAAATCTTTTAAAGGAGCATGATATAGAATATTCATTCTATCATCATTTTCTTATATCAGTAAACGGATTTCCCGAGAAAATGTTTACACACTTCCTGATTTTTCAAAAGGCTCTGTTCTAGTCTCAACAATTTCCGTAAAATCAAAGCAAAAATCAGCTGCTTCTTAACAAGACCCATTTAGTCTATGGTCATATGATACTCTTCGACGATTTCAAAAATATATTATGTAAAAATGTTATTATGATAACTTTCTCTCTCGCTCTCTCTCTCTCTCTCTCTCTCTCTCTCTCTCTCTCTCTCTCTCTCTCTCTCTCTCTCTCTCTCTCTCTCTCTCTCTCTCTCTCTCTCTCTCTCTCTCTCTGTATATATTTATGTATATATATATATGTGTGTGTGTGTGTGTGTGGTGTGTGTGTGTGTGTGTGTGTGTGTGTGTGTGTGTGTGTGTGTGTGTGTGTGTGTGTGTGTGTGTGTGTGTGTGTGTGTGTGTGTGTGTGTATGTGTGTGTGTGTGTGTGTATAATATCACCGTCATCCTCAGCTACACTGAGTAGCGAAACTTAAAACTTAAGACTATAAAGCAAGGGAAACTGAAAAACCAAAACCAGTTGCGCTCTAACGAAAGCCTGCAGATCAATACAGCAATTTTCTGGATCAATGAGGACAGCGTGAGAGAAATATTACAAAATATATAAACGTTTTTTTTCGTAGCCGTTACAAAGCGTTTTGCCGGGGATATGGAGCGAGAATAGAACTAACCGGCAAATGGGAGGCTAATAATACGGTTCTAGCTTACGAATGTTTTGAAACTTTTTTATACATTTATTGTTTTGGTCGTGCATAGAATTTGAACTTGAATCCACACGAGTAAGCGGTACATGCAAGGATAAGCTATGATATTTAGAATGTCTGAATGATTGATTGTTATATCAGAGCAACAGCTATGTTGAAATATACGTCTAGATGCCTGCTTTGCTTATGTACCTAAATATTTCTTTATCTTTTATTCTTAACGTTATCTCTCTCTCTCTCTCTCTCTCTCTCTCTCTCTCTCTCTCTCTCTCTCTCTCTCTCTCTCTCTCTCTCTCTCTCTCTATCTATCTATCTATCTACCTGTCTATCTATCTATCTATCCGTCTCCAATGATCTATGCATAATCTGTTTAATGACATCTTTACATAATGTCTTTGTCGCTTTGTTTCTTTAGATTTTCCCCATGATGCGGGAATTGAATACATGCATGCCTGGGTCTCTATCTCTCTCTCTCTCTCTCTCTCTCTCTCTCTCTCTCTCTCTCTCTCTCTCTCTCTCTCTCTCTCTCTCTCTCTCCTCCCCTCCCTCCCTCCCTCCCTCCTCCCTCTCTCTCCCTCTCTCTCCCTCTCTCTCTCTCCCTCCCCCCTCTCTCTCTCTCTTCTTTCTCTGTAAGTGTGAGTACAGGGTGTTACAATAGAACTTGAATGTAGCAGCGCAAATAATAATCTATAATTCTGATATGAAAAATCATAAACTCCCGGGTTGTCATAAGGATCGCATTCCATCCTGCAGATCTTGCTAGGATGTGAGAAGAAGAGAAAAAAAAATCTTTTAAGACCTTATAACAGTAAACAGTAAAGTCCTCACAGCAAGTGTCATTGCACTGAAAAGGAAATTTATACTGAATTCAACAGGTGAATGTTTAAGGTTTCTCAGATTGTTATTCGAAGCTCCTAAGAATAAGAATACATAACAGGAAGTCCTAAAAGTGCTAAACTCTGCAAAATAACAGAATGTTTTTGTAATACGAATTTAGAACTTTTCGATAGAATTGAAAAAAACGGACTGAACTTAGCAGGAAAATAGTTATCATAAAAATTGATATTGGGCGTGTAAAAAATCAGCCAATTGTTGTGTTGTTAGATAAGAAGACAGACAAGGGTGTTCATCTGCTGTGTAATATGTAAAGGAAATCAGAATACCACAGAACAAGTGTGGTTTTGAGGTAGAGTGAATGAAAAAAGACGATGGGACTATCACTGATACTGTAAAAAGCGTCGTTTATTAGATTCTTAACCTAACAAGTATATATGGTAATTGTTTATAAACCGATCGCGGATCATATGGAAGATAAGGTTAGGAATGATAAGAGATATATAAAACAATCACAATTGTGGTTTTAGACCTACAGGAAATTAGCATTCTGGAAATATGTTTTCACCTTTGCCTGAACAAAATATAGACCTGGAAATTATATAGAATTTGACGCCTTTTAGCTAAGTCCATCCTTGGGCGACTACGTTTCCATAAGCTGTTGAAAATGCAAGCACTAACCCGGTACATACAGATTTGAATATATATTTACGAAAGAATATCGCTGACGTGAAGAAAATTTAGAACGGGATCGGGAATATTAGATTAGAGGAAGAATTATTTATATAACGTTTAAAGAAGTCGCAAAAAAAATATGATAGGTAAGCGGTAATAAAAAATGAAAAAAAAATCAAAATTACGGATAAAAGACAAAAGGCTAGAAAAATGAGAATATATAAGGGAGGATCGAGAACACAAGAATCGAGTTCAAAATGCCTTGGTGGAAAGATAACCGCGCAGCCCTTTCCTCCCGCCCGCCGTGTAGTGATTGTGCCAACATAGGGGAGGGAAGGGCGGCAGCAATGGCGAATATGGCTGCGACGTGCAAAAAAAAAAAGAAAAGAAAAAAAGAAGGAAAAAAAGGCAAGAAAGAAAGAAAGAAAGAAAGAAAAAAAAATAAAAACGGAATCGCAGTCGGTGCTATTTTTTTTCCAGTGTATGCATTTACTGTATTATGTTACATATACCAGTATTGTATAAACGTTTTTGACTTCTTTTTTTAACACCCTTGCCCCCCCCCCCCCGCTATGGGTGAATAAATCATAGAGAGAGAAAAAAATGCACATGGAAATAAAATGTATAAAACAGAATAGAAAAAATATAACTTTTAGATAAGAATCCTAGATCTGATTCATTATACACAATTATGCAAAACTTTGCTCAAAAATAGGTTAAAAAGAAGTAGAGTCCTAGAAAGCGAGAAAGAAAAAAGTGATACATCTAGACACATTAAAGCGTATATTTAATCTGTTTATTATGGTAAGCAATTCAAAATTCAAAACTTGAGGAAAACCAAGCATATGGCCGATGTGGCAGATTTCCATGAAGGTGAATTTTTGAGAAGAATAACGAATTTCAAACAAGGGAAAAAATATGAGATAAATGTTCAACCAGAAGATAGGATCAAGGGTTTAAAGTTTGAGTTTAAAGTAGAAAAATCTGGGTGAACGAGCCTGCAAGCAAGGAAAATATATGTTATTCTTTTTCTCTCTTTCTCCCTTTCTGTGTATCTGTATCTCTGTCAGTCTCTTTTTCTTTTTGTTTCTCTGTATCTGATTCTCTGACTGTCTGCATGTGTCTATCTCTGTCTGTGCCTATCTTTCGTTCTTTCTGTCTGTATCTATCTCTATCCCTTTTTTCTTTGTGTCCGTCTATGCCCTTTCCCCCAACCTTCTCTCTCTCTCTCTCTCTTTTCTATATATATTAATATATATATATATATATATATATATATATATATATATATATATATATGTATATATATATATACACACACACACACACACACACACACACACACACACACACACACACACACACACCACACACACACACACACACACCATATATAATATATATATATATATATAATATATATATATATATATATATATATATATATATATATATATATAGATATATAGATAGATATATATATATATATATATATATATATATATATATATATATATATATATATATATATATATATATATATATATATATATAATATATATATATATACACAGATAGATAGATAGATAGATAGATAGATAGATTGTATATAATATAATATATATATAATATATATATATATATATATATATATATATATATATATTATATATATATATATATAATATATATATAATATATATATATATATATATATATATATATATATATATATATATATATATATATATATATATATATATATATATATATATATATATATAATATATATATATATATATATATAATATATATATATATATACTATATATATATATATAGTTAGATAGATAGATAGGTGTATATATATTTAGTTAGATAGATAGATAGATAGAGAGAGAGAGAGAGAGATGAATAGATAGATACATATATATGGATATAGATAGATACATGTAGATATGGATAGATTTTTAGATAGACATAGATAAAGATTTTCAGACAGATAGGTAGACAGAGAAAGAACATGCTTATATATTATCATAGTGATTCTGATCATCCATTTGACAAAAAATAACTCTCAGAACAGACCCCGCTCACGTACCACGAGCAGCATGTGCAAACTCGCAATTTCCAGGGGCAGTTGTATCAAAGGATTATTTACATCCGTGAAATAATAACGAGCAAGGACCACCACGAACAAAAGTCGTCCGTGTCGTAATTGAGGCGAAACTAAATGGTTTTCATGTTTTGTGTTTTCGTTTGTAATTTTGAAACACTGTCTTTTTTCTTCTTTTCTTTTTTCTTTTTTTATGCATGTTTCCCCTTCCTTTGTGTAATGGATATGTCTACACCTGTGCAAATATGCAGATTTGCGCCAAATTGAATGTAGGGATATTCAAAATTGAGAAACGATTGTACAAATGTAATTTCCCTTTCGCTTAAACGATGAGTATATTATACACCATAACAGAGAGTGCTAAAAATATTGACATAATACTCATAGTAAAATACATCGAGTGAATAAAAAGTGATACAGTCGAAAATCTTATTACAAAAACAACTATCCACAAAACTCGCCTTCTATACTACAGCAGAATCACTTTCAAAACATGTTTTTTGTATTCTCAACATCTAATGCCACTTCACCCATCGCCCACTGTGCCTCGCGCCCCATCGTTAGCTAGGCCACCACATCACAAGTGCTCAAGCTTCCGGGGATCCCCATGAGAGTCAGCTGGGCTTATGTTCGCCTCTGGCTGGTGCCTACAATACGGACCGTGATGAAAGTGACATAACGGGCTGGAATGCTGCCGGAGTCCTGCTCGAATTGCTACATTTTTTCTTCTGTGTGTAAGTGTGTCCCTGGTGTATGTGTGGGTATGTGTGGATGGGGATCAAGTGTAAGTTTTCAAAAAGAATAATCATGTTATACTTTTTGTGTTTCAGGGCATTTATGTATTGAACAATACGCAAGGCTAGAAAAAAAAAAAAACAAAAAAACGCACATGGACTGTCAAATGTAGTTTCTTCAGTAGAAACAAATGTAGTGTCCTTTAGGTAGTGGGTAGAATCTTTTAGAGTCAATGTAGTTTCTTCAATAGACACTATGTAGAATCAGTCAAATGTAGTTTCTTCAGTAGACACTATGGTAGAATCTTTTAGAGTCAAATGTAGTTTCTTCAATAGACACTATGGTAGAATCTTTTAGAGTCAAATGTAGTTTCTTCAGTAGACACTATGGTAGAAACCTTTAGAGTCAAATGTAGTTTCTTCAGTAGACAGTATGGTAGAATCCTTTAGAGTCAAATGTAGTTTCTTCAGTAGACAGTATGGTAGAATCTTTTAGAGTCAAATGTAGTTTCTTCAATAGACACTATGGTAGAATCTTTTAGAGTCAAATGTAGTTTCT
>NW_020869203.1:894509-897009 GCF_003789085.1 Penaeus vannamei
ACAGTATTAATGAAAATGATGATAAAGATAATTATGATCACAAAAATGATAAAGATAGTAATCGTAATGGTATATTCATCATAATGACAGAGATATGATAGTAATCGTAAATATATTTAATGATAATGATTACAATGACAACACACACATACATACACAAAAACGTGTATATATATATATATATATATATATATATATATATATATATATATATATATATATATATATATATATATATATATATATATATATATATATATATATATATATATATATATATCTCTCGCTTTATTTCTTATTTCCACGTAACACCATTATGAAAAAAGAAAATCAGTGAAGAAAGGAAAATCGGGAAGGACTACTGCAATAGTATGATTTCTTTCCATCTATCAATTTCGCAAGTGTTCACATGCACATACATATGTACACACACACATACACACATGTATACATACATACATATATATATATATATATATATATATATATATATATATATATATATATATGTAATATATACATATGTGGTGTGTGTGTGTGTGTGTGTCCCGATCTTCCCTTCTTCACTGATTTTCTTTTTTCATAACGGTGTTACGTGGAAATAAGAAATAAAAGCGAGAGAAAGGGGGAAAAAACTACAAGTCGAAGGTTTGATGAGTCCTGCACGAGGAGCCTCAGCGTCCTCAGCGGCCCCGAGGCTGGCTGAGGAGGGCGCGGAGGCAGAAGGGCGTGCTGGAGTAGCCTCAAGCACTGCCTCTTGATGGTGCCTTGGACACGATTTTTATTTAGCCAAAGAAAATCCGTCAAAAGCGACGCTCCTGCAACCCCGTCTTCGCAATTTTTTTTTCTCTCCCTCCCCGTTACCACCTTTCGTTCTCTGGAAGAGTGCTTTCAAAAAAAAAAAAAAAAAAAAAAAAAAAGAACATGTACGTAATTTTAGAATGTCTATATTTGGCTTGCATGTTTATTCGTGCTGCGTCTTTTTTCCTCTTTCTCGTTTCTATTTTGACCTCAGCCGAGTACTCAACTCTCGTTCCCAATCATAGTCTATTTGCGATTCAACAGACCTTCCTCCTTGGATAAGTCTTTCTTAAAAGGTCGTTATGCTCGTCCTTTCGGCCACTTCCCTTTCAATATCTAATCCGGGTATGTTTGCCTCGCCACGGCAAAGACCAAGGAGCTGAATGGCATGACGTAACTACTCAGTCCATTCTAGGTTTGACCTACCGCAGCCACCAGACGCGTGCCTTCTGTGTTTTCCTTGGCCAGGTTGATTTTTCTTTTATGAGGACCATTGTTTTCTTTCTTATCGGTCATAAGCTTGTCGCTATCAAGATTATCCTTCCATATGCTATTGTTATTTCTATTGTTATTATCATTATTGTTATTAATTTCTCTCTACCGTCCCCCCCTCTCTCTCTCTCTACCCTGTCTCTCTCATACTCTCTCTCTGTCTCTCTCTCTCACTGCTTCCCACGTTTTCCCTCGCTCACTTTCCATGGATTGCGAGCAAGCAGAGCTACAAGCAGAGGAGGAAGGCCCGTGTGGACGAAGTAGGGAGACAAGGGAGCAGTTGCGTGCGGTTACGAGGTCGTGTCGGCAATACGGGTCGGGGACAAAGACCAGCGGATGAAATATGGCACACAACACAGCGAGAAGAAATCGTCTAACATCTTGTCTTATGGCTTGAGCCTCTGGGCCATTTTGATTGTCCGTGGACATTGCAGAGTTTCTGTACTGAAAATTCAAATTCAAAGAAATACGCACTATAGTGATCTTGTTTTTCTTTGCATTTATTTTCTGAAACCATTATTTAAAAATATATATGTATTCAGCAACTGACCTCGCTGCCTATCACCCCCACGCCCCTGAGTCTCGTGTTTGTTATCATCCTCTCATTTTCCGTAACGACTTTCTGAAAAGTGTCCAACTTCTCCTGAAAACTAATCTCTGTCGGCGTAAAAATCCAGAGTTTATTTTTCCAACTCCTGCCAATCCGTCTTATGCACAGCGTCTGCTTCTCAATCTCTGTCAGTCGCCTTTTTGGTGACACACTTTCGTATCGTTTACGCTGTGATGCACTTAATTTAGGGAAGCTTATAACAAAGACTTTCCATTCTGTTATAGATGGTACGCCTATTTGGTAAGCTCCTAGTGAATATATATATATATATATATATATATATATATATATATATATATATATATATATATATATATATATATACATATATATATATATATATATATACATATATATATATATATATATATATATATATATATATATGTGTGTGTGTGTGTGTGTGTGTGTGTGTGTGTGTGTGTGTGTGTGTGTGTGTGTGTGTGTGTGTGTGTGTGTGTGTGTGTGTGTGTGTGAGAGAGAGAATAGAAAAATCTAAAAACTAGCCCTGCAACGATGATCATCATTGGGTAGAACTCAAACTAAACGTATGTTCACATATCACATAGGTTCAATGGAAAGAGTTAACTTGTGTCC
>NW_020869203.1:904509-907009 GCF_003789085.1 Penaeus vannamei
TCTCGCGATGTACTATTTTCAACGTCTCGTCCAACTTGTTGTTTTGCCCATTCATATGGCATCCGCTCTTGCCCACACCTTGTTCACGTGATGATGTAAGCTGTCATGCGTCTACGACATTATCACTATTATTATTATCATTATCATTGTTATTGTTAATGTTATTGTTGTTGTTGTTGTTGTTGTTGTTGTTGTTGTTGTTGTTTTTGGTGGTGGTGTTGGTGTTATAATAATAATAATAATAATAATAATAATAATTATTATTATTATTATTGTTTTGTTGTTCTTGTTCTTGTTCTTGTTTTGTTGTCGTTGTTGTTGTTAATGTTATTTTAATTGCCATTGCTGCTATAACTACCATTACCATTATGATTATTACTATCACCATTATTATAATTGTTACTATTATTATTATTATCATTGTCATTACTATTATTATTATTATCATTATTAATATTGTTATTGTCATTATCCGTATCATCATTATTGTTATTATCATTATTAATACTATCACTATCATTATCATAATAAGAATTATTGTTATTATGATTGTTATACTATTATTAGTAATATTATTGTTGTTATCACTATCATTGTTTTTATTACAATTATAATTATCATTATACTCGCTGTTATTATCATTATCATTACTATTAATATTGTTTTATTGTTATTATTGACATTATTGTCGGTATCATGATATTATTAGTAGTACTATTGTTATTAGTATTATTATTAGTACTGGTATTCTTCCTATGATTATCATGTTTTTGTTATTATTATGAAGATAATCGTTAATATTATAATTTTCACCATTATTATTATTATCTTTATCAGTGTTATATTATTATTATTATATCATTGTTATTATTATTTTCAGCATTGTAATTATTTTATTGTTATTATTACTATTATAATTATCAATATTATTATTAATGCTGTTATTACTATCATTACCATTATCATCATCAGTAGTAGATGTAGTATCATTATTAACATTAATATAATTATCATCATCATCATAATCATTATTATTAATTTTATTGTTATTATTATCATTATCATTATTAATCATAATTAACATCGCTTCTAATGTATTGATTTTCATTATTGTCTTTATTTGTTAACGTTTTCTTTAAAACATTTTGTTGTTGGTGTTCTTACTTTTATCATTATCATCATTATTGTTATCATCATTGATATTATTATGATTACCATCTACCTCATTATGATTATAATTTAGTACTGATCATAATCATTATTGATATTACTATTATCACTATTAGTCATGTCATCATTATCATCATCATTATTATCATACTTTATAAATGTTGTTAATAGTATCATTACTATAATTTTTTATCATTATTATCATTATTTCATTACCATTATTATTGTTATCATTATTATCATTACCATTATTATCATTATCATTATAATTGTAATTCTTCTTCTTATTATTATTATCATTATCTATCATCATCATCATCATCATCATCAACATCATCACCACCATCACTTCATAATTGTTATTATTATCATTACGGTTACAATTATTGTTGTAATCAATACTGTTATCATTATTACAATTATTAACATCATTATCAAAATCATTATGTTATTGTTACTACTATCATAATCATTATCATTGTTTTATTATATTTACCAGCTGGACCATCACTGGTAAAACAAGTTGATAAGATATCACCAGTATCATTCTATATGCATTTCAAGTCAATATTTTAAAACTAATTTTCCAACATAATGGCAACGGGCTATTTGTTTGCTTTGGGTAGACTGGGTTTTATAGATATTATCTGGTTGTCGGCCAGGTGTCTCCGCATCGTCATTAGCACTTTCTTCTCTTTCTCTGTCTTTCTTCTCTTTCTTTCTTTGTTCTCTTTCTCTTTGTTATCTTTCTTTTTTCTCTTTTTCTTGCTTTCTTCTTTCTTTCTTTCTTCTCTTTCTTTCTTACTTCTCTTAAATTCATATCGTATAAATACACAAGTATAAAAATATGTACATTAAAGTGACTTTTTTTTGCACAATCATTGCTATCAATATCATCATTCTCGTAGTAGCCATCATAATTCAAGTAGTGATTCCTGTAGTTATTGCATTTTCCATACTCATAATCACTGTGATTAGATGAAATAGAAAGGCTACTCGAATCTTAAATCAATGATAATCATAAATAAATAATCATAAATTTATGAAAACCATGTTGGATTAAAATAGACACGTTAACTTTAGCTTCAGTTTCATTAAGCCGGTAATACTGGGAAAGACTGATTAATCTGTACAAATATAGCAAACGTATTTCTCACATTTCATGGTTTCAGCTCTTTTGTTGCTGTTGTTCCTTTTATTACTAAGGTCAAATATATTTTTTTTTCCTAAACATAACATTTATTAGCATAGATATGAATGTTTATTATCATTATTATTACTATTATTATTATTATTATTATCATTATTATTATTATTATTATTATTATTA
>NW_020869204.1:28682-31182 GCF_003789085.1 Penaeus vannamei
GACATACCATACATGTTACAGGACAAGTACTAGAGAAACAGATTGAGGAAAAAAAACAATGAGGGAGAATTAGACACAGAAAAAAAATATGTGTGTGTAGATTATTTATCTATTCCAGCATCTCTCTCCCTACTATCTACGCTCACTCCCGTCTCAGTCTCTCTCCTCTCGTTTTTCTCTCTCTCTTTCTCTTCTCTCTCTCTCTCTGTCCTCTCTCTCACTGTGCCTTTTTATATATGCATACCATCAGTGAGGTACTCTATAGTTTCCGTTGCCATGAATGCTCAATTCCCAGGGTGACTTTTCTGAGGATTTGCGAATGTGACCTGGCAGAAGGCCTGAGCGAGAGCCCACCCTCCCATAAAGTTCACATCCTGATACCGTCGCATATGGAATTATGCTTATAAAATGATAATGCGTGAGACAATGACGAGATGAATAGGTTAGGACTGTGCTGAAATATTATATATTAAAAAATGATAAAAACTGATTCCAGGATGCTGTGCTCTTCTGGTATTGATAATGTCTGACACGAGAACGCTCTGCCAGATGAGGTATGTTGCAGCTGTGCCATTGACGATCCTTGCAGTCGGGGTCTGTGTTGTGAGCATCTAGTTTTGCGCTGGGGTCCTCACTCGGTAGTTAAATGGCTCGTGTTGTGTCGAGCGCATGTGTGATAATTGTAGTGTCTTCTGCGCTTTCCTTCTCCCTTTACGTCTTCCTTACTACATGTCTGTATTCTGTTGACGATGGTGTTAACTCTTGATATGGTTCTATTATAACATTTTAGCGGTGTCGACCTTTCTATGAATCAAATCTGATTACTCATCTTTACGATTTTTTCGATCATTTAGAATTTGGTTCCTTACTAGCATTATCGATCTTCTCTCTCCCCTCATAGTATTTCGTTAACCTCCTTCTCTATTTCATATTCGCTAGTAGATATTCTTACTCTATTATATAATATATATTATATCGGTATGTTGATAGTTTTTGTAATCGCTCAATTTTTAACTCACCCTTGTTTTCTTTTAGCCTTATGATTCCCGAATCCTAATTAACAACAATGTATCAATCTAGTGCCTTCTTTTCTATTTCATACGATTTGATACTTTAACTCATCTCCCCCTCCTTTCATGTATTTCGATAATACATGATAAGCCTGTTTCTTTCTAATCTTAATAATTTGATCACTCTGACTATAGATTTTAATATTAAGATAACAACCAATTTCATTTTATATACATCAGTGATGTTATCCTTTTCCAGAACTAGTTAATTATTTTCATTGTTTCTTGCTTTCTCCCCTTTTTCGCCTTTTTCCATTCTATATAATGCCCATTGATACTTTCCATTATATTATCTTTTTCACTCTACTATATTTACTTCATCATTATTATCTAAATCCTATTTATTCGGTATATGATATATCTTCCTCATTCCTATTCATCCATCCCTCAATTCGTTCTATACACTCAACCTTCCGTGTACCTCTTTATATCCTGTCCACCACCTTTCTCCTCTTTTCCTTCTCTCTCTCCCTCTTCATGAGCTCACTCACTCATTCATATATAATTACACTCAGTAATAATTACCACTCTTTCCCTCCCATAATTATCCTTCTCCTTATGATTATCATCCTCATCTCCCGCACGAATGACAGATTTCACATCTATTTCGCTCCGAGTCTAACCTTAATACTCCGAATAACAGCACAGCCAACTTTCAACATCACGCGATAGCTAAAAATCTTCATTTCGATCAACCACATTTCATTGGCACATTGTTCTAGAAAGTTGCTAAAAGCATAGAATCTTGTCCTGTCTATAAAAATGCGAGAAGGTCCATGTGCTTGATATGGCGAAAATAGCGAGGAAAGAACAAGAGTAATAAGGAATAAAGAAAGGATATAAGGGGGGGATAAGGAATTTAAGAAAGGCAAAAAAGAAGGAGAAGGAAACACGCACAGGGCAAAGGAAAAGAAGGGAGAAGAAGATCACTGGAAAGGATTCTGTAAGTGTTCTGTGCCTTGTACCTATTACAACATATATATCTGCTATATATACGTGCATACATTATCAATTTACTATATACATATAGTTATATAATAATATATATATATAGTATATATATATGATATATATATATATATATATATATACACTTAGATTAATAAACATATATAATAATACATATAGACAACTTCTTTCACACAAGGCCCTCACATTAACAATAAAGGCCCCAGAATACCCTCTTAAAAAAAATAAAAAAAAAAAAAAAAAAGGGGCAAACCCAATTCACGGAGGGTATAGACAATGCATGAGATTTGTAATACTCCTGATTCGGATGATTTAATGATGAGACAGGTAATGTGGTTTAACGCGTATATCTCTGATGACAACCGGATACCATGTTTTTTTTTTTTTTTTTGCTGGATTTTTCATTTCCATGAAATCACCCACATACACATATTAGTATGAGTGTTGAGTAAGTAAACCGG
>NW_020869204.1:88682-91182 GCF_003789085.1 Penaeus vannamei
ATGGCCAGTACTATCATCATTATCATTATCATTATAACTCCTGAAAGTTTCGTTGATATTTCATCGTCACTTCATGAAAAGGTTTTATTTTCTCAGTTCTTCTTGCACTATTTTAGCTTCCTTTTCTCTCCTGCGTTGTCGATGAAACTAGCTCATCAGTATGTTGCTGTTTCCCCTTTTTACTGTTTCATAATGCTTCATTATTTACGGCCTAGAGGCTTCTCCCAGCCAATGAGCGCGAGCCATGTCATCATGCCAGACTTCAAATGAACCTCCAGCCTTTGTTCGAGAGTAACAGAACTTTATTAAAGTTTGATAATGATCAATTCCCTTCGGGCTTAATTGTCATCAAAACTCTGCCAAAACGAGTTCATTGTCCCTTCTGCTTCTCTCCCCGCTGCCCAACCTCACATCAGGCGGTGCGAATAGCGATTCAATGCGGCCATAAGGTAAACAAAGAAACTTCCACAGTGTCTTTACATACTTTAAATTACACAGAAGGGTGAACCCCTCTTCGGACGGCCTCAAAGGAAGGACTAACAAAGGCCAAGTCCCCCCACGCCTGACGGGACCAAAACGCCTTCTTTAGTTCCACGGGCGAGCCGGGCCGCGGGGGAGGGGGGCGGGGGAGTACGGGGTTGGAGGTGTGTGGGTGTGCTCGCGGAAGAGGAGGGGAGGGGGGGGTGACTGTATTTCCCGTATTTTGAGAATTATTATCATTTATTTTATTACTTTATCATTTATTTATTATAATTTTTTGTCATTATCCTTTTAGTTATGATCACCACAGTATTATCATTATTGTCATTGTTATTTTTATTATTGTTCTTGTTGTTATTGTTATTGTTTTAATTACTATTATTTTCATAATGATGATGATCAGTACTACTATGAATAATATCATTATCATTGTTATAATCATAATCAGCGTTACTATCATCATCATCATCATTATGTTGATAATAATCATAATAATAATGATAATTATGATAATTATTATTATCTCTATTACTACCATTACTATCATTAATATCATCATCATCAATGAAATCGATAAGGACTAGTATGCTGATACTTATGTACATATTATTATTTCTGTTCATGGAATCTCGAACAGAACAGAAAATAAAATATAAAAAAGTGAGATAAAGAACTCTGAGACAGGAGTTAATATTATGTAATTTAAAGAAAAAAAAAAAATACACATACACACACACTCACAAACACACAAACACACACACAAGCACGCAGATAGAGAGACAGACATATAGATAGCCAGGCAGACAGATATATACATATGCAAACAGTCGGGCAGATAGACACACAGACAGATTGATAGATAGACAGATAGATAGATAGAGAGAGAGATAGGCAGACAGACAGATTGATAGACAGATAGAGAAATAGAGAGATAGAGAGAGATAGACAGACAGACAGCCGCATATATACATTCTGATAAACACAACCCAGCGCAGACAAGAAATTATAAGATGTAACAAATCAAGAACTGAAACCGAGGCAGAGAAAGGCCAGGAGGCAGGAGGGACCAGTAGTCGTCAAGCAGCATTTGCCATATTGGGTCACGATGATCAGGCAGATTCCCTTTGTTTCAGCCCGTGCGCTGGCGGGTGTCGCGCCCGGAGAAGGGCTTCCCGTGGCCTGTCTGCCTTCTGTTTCCCTTGTACTAGGTTAGGCTGCCGTTAGAGATAGTTATTCCCTTATATGTGTAGATAGTCTATTTCACAGCCATTGCTTCCCTTCCCTTCTGGTCATCTCTTTTTTTACCTTGCTGATTTCGGTTCACTTAATACCCCCTGGAACCATTTCCTTCTGTTTAATGAAATTGTTTTTCACAATTGATTGGACTTTTTACCCTGGACTTATTCTTCCTACTTCCCGATCCCCTTTTCAGCTAACTGATTCTCACTACGTTTGACTGCTTCCTGCTGCCCCCTACTTGCTTGTTCGTAACCCCTGCATTTACCTCCTTAACAAGTTCATGAACCTGCTTAGCGGTTTTCCCGTGACTCACACTGTGTCGGCTGGTTGTTACTCCCGGTCTTTTGTTACTGTTGCTGGCAAAATTGGGATACCGGTTCTTTTTGTTCATCTTAATTGGATGTTATTGCCAAATTTCAGGTTTGGCAACTCGTTTGTGGACGCTGCATCCCAGCTCTGATGCATCTCCAACAAAGGTTGTCGATGCCAGTGCCGATTAATATGTACAGGTAGTAATTTGTTCAAGTATGTTAAAACAAGGCAATCATTGTTGCAGATGAAGGCCCGTAACATGCAATTATCTTGATTAACATGGTGAATTAAGGAAGATTAATTACTTCGAAATCAGCATTGAAAGGTAATCGGCATCGGAAGTGTTTCTCTGTAATATTATGTTAAACTATATCCGATTCACTTCACCAATGATGTATTAAGAATTTCACTTTAGATATTCATTTGATGTTGCTGTCATGTGTGAAAGATGAAAGATTTCTGAATGAAT
>NW_020869204.1:131182-133682 GCF_003789085.1 Penaeus vannamei
AGAAATTAATTTCTGGCTCTTGGTACCAGGACTCTGACCCGCATCATTAGACATGGTACAATGATGAGGGTAATGCAGCCAAGTAGGTCGACCATATTCTCGTTAGCACTCATTGGTGAATCCTAGGATGTTTCATCTGGACAGGATGAGGGAAGGGGAGTGATTTGGTGAGGCAATTGCTGGTTGTTTCGCAGTGCTTGACAACCTGACAAACCCTCTACTTCTATGGGACACCTTCAAGCATGAAACGCTCGATGCATCTCAAGAATCGATTGATAAACGCCCAAGAGCGACCCAGACTTTAATCTCACAGGAGACACTGGAAGCCACAGAAGCGTGTCATGTGGCTTGTCTGACAGGCAACTCCAGTCCATTCAGTAAGTGGCCAGATCATCTCAGATCCAGTTGGGGTGCGGGAGCACTGGGCTGAGTAGTTTGAGCAGTTGTGGTAGGTTGATCCACCAACAGTTAACTTGGATATGGGTAGTGTCGACATTCCGTTGACAGACCCACCCCTTCAGCAAGGATCCACTCTCCCTAACTGAAGCTGAAGCCGATCTCTAAGCTGAGGAGTGATAAAGTATCGGGTATCTACAGCATCCCAACTGAACTGTTAAAGGCTGGTGGTGAACCCATGGCGGGGGGTTGCATGCTGTCCTGGCTGCCATCTGGCAGCCAGGACAGTAAGTCCTCCCTCACTCAGATGTTCGCCTGGTGTAGCTTCACCACGCGAACGCCAGCACTGGCGCAAAGTTGTAAAAGTACGGGCCTAAGATACTGTCTATTGTGGTCTTACCAGGAGTGAATCCAGATTACTCTGGTGTATCAGTAGGTGGTCTATGATATGTCTCAGAAGGATGTAAGCAAGAACCTTGCTAGGTAAACTGAGCAATGTTTCTGTAGCCCAAAGTAAACATGCCAACATCAAAAAACTTTTGGTAACATTTGTGAAAAGAAAATTATCCCTACAAGCAAAATAACAACCTAAATCTAAATAAGTCATCTCGGGGGTTGGGAGGAAGGAATACAGGTAATGTCTTAAGCTCTCGAATGGAACGTCGATGGTTTTGAAGAAAAATTATATATATACATTATTTCATAATAAATTATGATTTTAAGATATTATAGAATTACAATTTGATTCCTATATCATATCATACACAAATATGTTGCTAATTTATAATTTGAAAGCAAGAAAATGGTATTCAAACAGCTCTCGCGACTATGCTTCGCCAGGCTGTTCCAAGACGATTGTTCGCCAGCCCTGGCAAAAGTTCGCCTGGGGAACACTTGTCAAGCTCTTAATGGTACGAAATTCCCGATCGCCTGGCGAAACCTTTCGCCAGTGCTGGCGAAAGGTTTTAAAAGTATGAGCCTTAATGCTTCGAGTCATTGTAAAGCACCCTTGTGAGTTTGGGTATGGGCAGCTTGCAGCTTACATTGACTTCAAGAAGACTTTTGATACGGTACATCAGGAATCACCTTGGGAGATTCTGAGATTGAGAGGAATTCTTGGATTAATAGCACTGGTACTGAAAGTGCTATAGAGTGTGGCAGGGGCCAGTCGAGCCTTCTTTCCTGTTAGTTCAGGAGTGAGGCAAGGCTGTGTACATGCACCAACACTTGGTCCTTCTGCACAGGTACCGGCGTCTCTAAATACTCTTGTCGGGAGAGTTCATGACCCCTGCTGCTAGGCCAATCCATCTGCTGACTTCCTGGTCTGACAGCCGAGAGTTATAAACTTCACAACCAAGGTATGTAAAGTTCTCTGTGACTTCAATGTTCTCGCCACAAGCACGTACCAACCGAATAGGTTCTAGCAAGTCCCCAAAGTCCTGGATCTTAGTCTTGGACCAGGAGATCTCTAGACCCAAGGGCTTTGCTTCATAACTGAATGCATCGAGAGCCACCACTAAATATTCCAAGAACTCAGATAGAATTGCAACATCAGCAAAGTCAAGGTCGGTAACCTAGATAGTGCCCAGAGTTGCTCCACAATGACTGAATAGTAGCTCTGCCCAGATTTCAGTCTATGCAAGTATTGAAAAGTGTTGTTGCAAGGACACAGCCTTGCCTCACTCCTAAACAGGAAAGAAGCTCGACAGGCCCCCACCACACTATACAGTACTTTCAGTACCAGTATACAGGCTTGCTATTAGTCCAGTAATCCTTGTTGGAATTCCTCTTAGTCTCAGGATCTCCCAGAGTGATTCCAGATGCACCGTCTTGAACGCATTTTTGAGGTCAATGTAGGCTGCAAGCAACCCATGACCAAACTCACGACGGCAGTCTACAATGACTCGAAACGCAAGGATACTGTCTATTTTGGACTTACAAGGAGTCAGTCCAGATTGCTCTGGCCTCTGATACGTCTCAGAAGGATGTGGGCAAGAACCTTGCCTGGTATACTGAGCAGTGTGATGCCTCGGTGATTGCTGCAGTCCCATTGGTCCCCTTTCCCTTCTAGAGAGGGATGACCACACCCTCAACAGCTCAAGAG
>NW_020869204.1:141182-143682 GCF_003789085.1 Penaeus vannamei
TGGCGTACGGAAGGTCGAGGCATTTTCGACTTTTTATTTCTGAATGTCATCATATATATATCATTCCCCTGAGAGGAAAGAGGTGTATTAATGGTGAACGAGTAATTATGGATATCGGTTACGACATACTCGCATATGATATGATATCCATATATACCTGTCTGTCTGTTTATCTCTATTTTCTATCTACCTAGCTATCGGTCTGCTTATTTTATTTATTTATCGATCTATTTATCCATCTATTCATATATCTAAGTGTCTATCTATGCTCGGATATATATCTTCTCTCATTGGAATGTCGGTTGATATTATATAAATATTAAAGTGAAACAATGTCCCTAATACTGTTTCGCAAGAAAAATGTCTGAATCTATAATGAAGAAGAAATGCTTGCCTTTAAAGCTAATTTTTTATCGAGAATTCTCCCTCCTCCCTCATACGTCTTCTGTTCCAAGTTAAACTGTTCTTTTATCGCTCTCATCGAGACTAGATTTATACCATCAATAAAATTTCTCACCGAAGAGCGCTTTAATGAAAATTTGAACTCGTCTCCGAGCATTTCATTTTCGCTAATGACCCTCCCCCTGCAACCCGAACGAGAAATGATAATGTTGATAAATGATTATAAAAATGATACTACATTTATTACCACTACATCACTATTACCAATAATAGTAACAATGATAAAATATCTACTACTACCACCACCACCACTACTACTACAACATTTAGTGGCATCAGAGTTGGACTAAGACACACCTCTGTTTAAAAAAAAAAAATCTGTTCATAACTGTTTGAGTTATCTTGCTATCCAGCTAATCAACAAACTAACCAATACTGTCAAAGATATACATACCCATCTTAGCGGAAGTAATAATGATAATGATGATAATAATAATAATAATGATAGTAATAGTAATGATGATAACAATAACACTGATAATAATAAGAATGATGATAACAATGATAATAATAATGACAATAATATGATGATATAACTACTGCTGCTAAAATAAAAGCAATATTCTCAATGACAATAAAAATCATAATAATAACAATAATATTGATAAAAAAATCATAATAATGACGAAAACAATAAAGTCATATTAATATTAATAATACAGATACTTTTACAACTACTTGCTACCACTACTGCTGCCAGTACTCCTACTATTGCTGTTACTACTAAAAATAATAATATTAACAATGATAATAATAACGATAATAACTAGAAGCACTCAGAGAGCGCATAGCTCCGCCAAGGCAATAAAGTCATTGATAGAAGAGATATATTCATACTACAAAAAATTATCTAAAATCACTTCTTTTCAAGTACACCGGTCACGTCGATAAACATAACCTCCTTGGTGGAGGCAATACAAGTAATGATGATGATGATAATGATGATGATATTATTCATGATGATGATGATGATGATGATGATGATGATGATGATGATGATGATGATGATGATGATGATGATGATGATGATGATGATGATGATGATGATGATGATGATGATGATGATGATGATGATAATGATAATAATAATAATCAGTCACCCCTATTGCCTTAGTGATAGGGGTAATTGATGCAATCTTTAAAAGATTCCTGGATAAGGATCAGGATCCAGATCACCACCAAAATTTAGTGGCATCTAAGGCTAAGACACACCTGTGGTAAAAAAATAAAAAAAATCTGTTCATGACTTTTTGAGCTATCCTGCTAACCAGCTAACCAACTAACCAAGGGCGGAGGTAATTATAATAATGATAACGTTAATAACAATGATAATAATGATAATGATAATAACAGTAATGATAAGAATAATAATGATAATGATGATAATAATGACAATAGAAACAAAAGTAATAATAATCATAATAATAATAAAATTAATAATAACGATAAAAATGATAATAATGATAATAACAATAATAATCATTATTATTACTATTATCATGCCAAAAGAAATTATGATAATAATAGTAATAATAATTGTAATGAAAATTAATTATAATAATAACAGTGAGAGCATCAAAACAATAATAATAATAACAATGATAATTATAATAATAATAATGATAATACTAATAACAATGACAATGATAATGATTATAATAAGGATAATAATGATAATGATAATCATAATCATAATAATAATAAGAGAAATAATAATGATGATAATAATGAATTAATATCAAATTTATTCATAGTAATAACAGTAATAGTGATAACGATGATCATAACAGTAATAATAATAATAATAATAATAATAATAATAATAACAAAAATAAAAGTTATAATGATGATAATAGTACTAAAGAAGAGAACAGTAATAATAATGGTAGTAATGATAGTAATAATAATAAAAAATGATAATAATAATAAAAATAACATTTATAAGAACAATTATTGTAATAATAGTAATATTAGTAATAATAGTAATATTAGTAATAATAGTAATAATATTTGTAATGATGATAATAATAATATGTAA
>NW_020869204.1:188682-196182 GCF_003789085.1 Penaeus vannamei
GGGGTATATATCATATTAATAGTAGAAAAATGAGATAAGAAATACAAGATATAACAGTAAAATAAATAAATGAATAAATACATAACCATATAATGCAATGAATCAGACTCGTAAATAACCAAGTAAACAAATACATGACCAAATGCAATCAAATGATACATCGATAAAAGACGACACAAACATTGATTCAAAAGAAGTAAAGGGAACAAACACTTTGTCATATATCACAATCTCATCCTCAGCTACGAAACAAGGCAGCAACAGGGAAGGTGAAGTAAGGGAGCTTAAGGTAGAGCAGTAAGGTGGATGTAAGGAAAAGATAGATTACCGCAAGGTAGTTCGAAACAGGTAAATCCACTTCGTCTTGATGCAAATCCTAGTTGGCGACTTCCGAGGTAAGACTAGCTCTTTGCCTTTATTCATTGCAAATATTGAATATTCTTTTTATTTTATATTTGTTGGTTTCTTTTTCGTTTATATTTCTACCATTGGTATTAGCGAACCATTTTCAAAGAAAATACACTAAAATCAAATTTTGCCAGGTAAATAATCATTTGTATGTTCTACATGATATTGCTAGAAGTATCAAAAGTAAGACAATAAATCCTCCCTTTTATTTATGATAACGAAGAGTTCCTTACCAATGATAATTGTCAGGATACTCCTGGGAAAAGTAATTTTCATTTTTTGGTTTAACAGCCCAAATGGAAGTGGAGCTACCTGATTAATGATTATTGCTTCTTACCAGGGTTGATAAGGGAATGGAGAAAACTGATAATGAAATTGCAATGAACATAACATGGAAAATAGTGACCTCTACGTAAACTTGATAATGTCAGAGAAGTTTATGATAATGATGGTAGTGATATTGGTGATGATCATGGTGGCAATAATGATAATATAAATAGTATTAGAAAGTGATGGTTAATGGTGTTAGATATTTTGATATGCCAATGATCATGTAATAATGATAACAATCTACATGGTAATGGTGATGGCAACGATAATGACAATGATACTGCTACTACAACTACTAGTAATCATAATATCAAGAATAATAATAACATTCATAATAACAGAATTAAAAAAATGAATAATAACCATGATAGTGTAAATAATTAATAACCAGTATCATTATCATCATTATCATCATTTTCCATCCATCTTCATCATAATAATGATAAATGATTAAACCAATAATATAATAAAGAGTGTATTATTAGTATTATCACAATCAAATGAGATGTAGTAATGATAGTAATGATAATAATAATACTAGAAAACAATATAAATAGTAGTAGTAATAATAAAAGTAATGTAAAAGTAATAATAATAATAATAACACCAACAACAGTAATAATAATGATAATAATTGGAAGCACTCTGAGAGTGCATACCTCCGCCAAGGCAATAGGGGTAACTGATGCAATCACTAAAAAAGAGAAAAAAAAATTGGATCAAGATCAGGATCCAACCACCATATATAATAGCATCTATCGTTGGGTTAAACACACCGGTGAATAGAAAAAGAGAAAGATAATAGATGAAATCTGTTCATAATTTTTTGAGCTTATCCTGCTAATTAAACACACAATAGACTACTAATCAGCTGTGACGATGAACATACACTCCTTGAGGGATATACTACTGACTACTAACTACTAATATAATAGCAACATATAGGTATGCGTTAATGATAGAATGAGAGAATATTAATAATAATGTGAATCACTGGATAGTTTGAAGTAAGAATTTATTGATAAGAGAGAAAGTAAAGTATAGATATAGTGTGGTAATGATATGCTACCTCATTAATATATAATATCGGACGTGATGATGATAAGCTATTACAATGATTATAATGAATTATACATCAAAACAAGTAAATAATGTATAATGGTTGTTGTCCACGATAATAGTATTAGCTCGAGCTTAGATTCTGTAAGAGGATAATAATACCATACATGGTGATATGATAATGATAACACAATCAAACTTAGTATAATGAGTAATGATAATAACAACATCAAGGCACGAAGATTCGAGAGATGAGATAATGTGAGTGCAAATATAATAGAGGTATAATTATCCGTATAGATGGATACTGATAATCGAATTATCGAATAATAAAGTAATAATAGATAATAAGTAAAGATACAACATCAGAGTGATTCATCTATGATTTATAAAAAGAAGAAGTAATAGTTTCAAATAATAATAGATCAATCGAATAGATGGTATATATGAGATATTGATATAGTGAATAGATCAACTATAGTGGATGATGATATTGATAGTAATATAAATATGATGGATACAAGTAGGATATGACCTGATGATGATAATGATAATGGGATAATCCATTGGTAATCAAGCATAATAATGATGATGATAATATATTGGTAATTAACGATAGATAATGATAATGATAATACTGAATGATGAATATAGATAGGATAATGGTGACAACGGTTTTATTCTGGCTAATGGAGGATAATAATTAATGAGTAATAATGGTAATAAGTATAAATAATGATAGAATAATAAAATAATAATATATAATAATAATTAATAATAAAACAAATAGTAGATGAAATATGATAATAACGACATACATATAGAAGTTAATATTGCTATAGTAGCTGATAGACTAACATCTAATACTGCACTCGTTACTCAATTATCATTACTAATATACTCTTCCACTCTAATAATATACAACGGGTGATAACAGCAATAGTAAGAACAGTAATCAATAACTTTAAATGAGCATAGTTAATGAAAGAAATGGATGATCGGTAATGATTCCAGTTATATGTACATCGATAATAATATAAGGGGTATGTTTGAAAGCTTCCAATAAGACAAATGGAAACTTTAATAACAGTGATACGACCGATGATGATAATGATCATTACATCAGACCATCTAATAAATGATAAATGATACATAGTAATGTTGGGGTCCTACCCTTTCTTGTTCCTACCCAGGCCAGCAAAGAAAATTATGGAGCAATTTTTAAAAAGGAACGGATTCATGCTAAATTGCTACAGGGTTTAACAATACAGAATCCGGTTGGCTCTAGGTACTGGCAGAGTTTGATTTTTTTTCTTTACATTTTCGGCATTTCTAGCTGTTGATCAATGAAAGAAGCTATAAGCATCCACAACGCCACCGATAATAGTCAAGATGCTGCAGACACTGGTCCCTGCAAGAGTCTTCAGTCTAGTCCAGCGGCTCCAGCTGTTATGTTCCTGGCTTGGGCGTAGAGGAGTATTATTAAGAGTCGCTGCCGGGGAGCGGATGAGAAGGGCCGCGAGCCGTGGCTCCATCCAGACGAGAGCGCGATGCCTGGACGAGGTGGCATGGTGGAGCAAGTTGTGTTGAAGCAGGTTGCACCCAAGGGGATCGAGGTAGTACTGAAGCAAAAGACAAGAAGGAGAGCAACCTACACAAACAATATTGTAGAGAAGCTGGAAGGAGCAAGGGGTGAAGGAATTAATGATAATACATGTTTTCTCGCTGCCTCAGACTGATTATCAATCACTTTTTTTTGCCAGTCTACCTTGCAGAATAATATATTATATAATACTACTATAATATATATATATATAATATATTATGGTATTATATGACCTCACCCACCGCCCCGCGTATTTCTATATATATATTTATCGTATATCAATACTAGATATGTATAGCTATAACCTATTATAATATAGTGAATTACTTATTAGTATATCATTGAGTATGCTAGTATGTATATAAACCATCATATATAATATAGTATTAAACCGCGCGCGCTTACATGTGCCTCCTCGGTCGCTATGTCTCGTTTCGCCGGCCTCATCCAGATGTCGCGTACCGTAGCTGATGCCCCGCTTGTGAGAAGACCTCATAAAACTCCGCGCCCATGCTCGGCAGCCCCCGCTCCGACATGGAAGCCGGGTCATTATAGTTATATATATAATATTATATATATACAGATATGGTATATATAGTATACATCTATAATATATATATAGTAACTATATTATTATTTATGTATATATATAGTATATATTATATATACTATATATATATTGAATACTAAACAGATATATACTTATTATAAATATATATATAGTATATTTATACTAGAATACATATACAAGTATATATATATATACTATATATATATATTATTATATATATTAGTATTTAAATATATATATATAGTATATAAACGCATATATGTTTTATATGTACATAAACGCATATATATATATATAAATATATATATTATAATATAAGTATATATATAATATTATATATATATATGTATATATAATATAAGTAATTGTTGTGTAGTGTGGTGTGTGTATGTACTGTTATATATATAATTTATATATATATATATATATATATATATATATATATATATATATTCGATGTGTCTACATCTCTCGTTCTTTCTTTTTGTGGGAGGGAGCAGTGCCGAAAAAAAGGAATTACACCACCCACACCACACACACACACCACACACACAGCCACACATCCATATGATAATATATTAACGTAGATATATATATATATATATTATATTATATTATATAATGTATAGTGTATATATTATATATATAATATAACAATATATAGATTATATTATGTTAGTATATATTATATAGGCATGTATATATATATAATATTATACTATATCATATATTATATATATATTTATATATATATATATGCATATGTATATTATAATCATATACATATAAACAATATTATATAATATATAATTATATATATCTTTATATATAAGTATAGTATATTTATAAATACTGTATATATAATATATATATATATATATTAATATACTAATAAAAATGTATAAATACTATATGATAAGTATATTATAATATATATATAGTATCATATATATATATAATAGTACTATATATAAGTACTATACTCATCACCCTATAACTAGTAGATATATATATATAAATATATATATATATATATTATATAGTATAAGTATATATATATATATATATATATAAACGTATATATGAACTATATACAAAACGCATATATATAATATATAATATACTATATATATATATATATATTATTATTTATATACTAATATTATATTATAATATATAATATATCTTGTTCTTATTTATACTATAATGTAATAAATATATATATATATATTAAATATAGTATTATTATATATAATATATATAATTATATTAATATATACTACTGTATATATATATATATAAATTGTGTGTCGTGTGATGTGTGTGTGCTGTGTGTGGGTATTGTATTATGTATGGTATACTGTATATATACTTATATATAATATATATATGGTATATATACTAGTATATAATATTAAATATATAATATATATATGATAGTAGTACTAATATTTATAATATATTATATTATATATATATATATATATAAATATATAATAGTAACTATAGTCTTATATATATATATATATACAAATGGTCGTCGTATGCTCTCTCTCTTTTCTTTTGCTGGGAATCAGGAGCAGACGAAAAAGGATTACACACACAACACACGACACACACACACAGGTCATGTGTCACACATTCACACAAAGACCACACACACAACACACAACACACACAACACACACACACACACACCACCACACAATTGGACACCACACACGCACAATATATATATATATATATATATATATGATATATATATATATTATATTCATGTATGTATGTATATGTATGTATAATGTGTTATATACATATTATACCATATATATATATATATCCATATAATATAGTATATATATATATATATAGTATATATAATAATTATATTATATATATAATATATATATACATACGATGGAATGGTATTCGATATATTGCTATATATAGTAATAGTCTATATATATAATCAACCAAATGTATATACTATGATATGTATATTATAATACTTGACGTATATATATTATATATATAATTGATATATATTAAACATACAAATGACAAATGCATACTACCATACATATATATACTAATGTATAATATGATACAACATATACTGTTTTAATATATTTATAATATACATATATAATATACTATTGTATTATTACTATATACATATAGTATATATATGATAGTAAATATATATGGAATATATGTTATAATATATCTACTAATACTATATATATATATATTATATACTACTAATATATTAATTATATAATATATGTATAGTTTGATAAATACCTTACACTCATAACCATAGTACATTATATACATATTAATATATATATATACTATATATATATAATATTATATTATATAAGTCAATACATATATAATATACATGATGTATGTTGTAATATATTATAATATATCATACACGCATACATATACATAATATATATATATAGTATTTATACTTAATATATATCACTAAACCCTACATACCTAGTATTAATATATATTTATATATGATATATATACCTAATATATCATATTATATATAATATTATAATTATATATATATATATATATACATATATATATATATATATATAATTATATATATATATATATATATATTAATACCACACCAACTATACTACTACCTCACACATAGTAGTATATATATTGGTGATATTATATATATATATATATATAATGTTAGTAGTATATATTATGTTGCTGTATGTGTGTGTGTGTGTGTGGTGTGTGTGTGTGTGTGTGTGCTGTGTGTGTGTGTGTATATATATACTATATATATATATATTCACACTACTTCAGTATATGTATTATTTAATATATATGATATATATATAAATAATGTGTGTAGTGTGTGTGGTGTGTGTCGTATGTGTGTGTGTGTTTGGTGTGTGTGTGTGTGTCGTGTGGTGTGTGTGTGGTGTGTTGTGTGTGGTGGTGTTGTTGTGTATCATATATTTTTACTGTATATTATATATATATATTATTATATTAGTAATATATATATAATACGTAATAATCATACATACTACTACATACATACATATATATATTATATAATATATATTATACTATATATTAATATGTATATTATCACATAATTTATGTATTTATATATATAGCAGCTACTCATACATATATATATATAGTAGTATACCGGTGTTATAGTATATAACATATAATAGATATATAGTATAGTATATATATTAATATATATATTTATATTTGAATGTACCTTTGCGTGTGTTGTGTGTGTGTGTGTGTGTGTTGTGTGTGTGTGTTGTGGTACGTGTGTTGTGGGTGTGTGTGTGTGGTGTGTGTGTGTGTGTGTGTGTGTGTGTGTGTACACACACACACACAGATATAATATATATATATATATACTATATATAATATATATATATAGTATATATATTATATATATATATACTATATATTATGTATAATATATATTATATATAATATATATATATATATATAGTAT
>NW_020869204.1:201182-203682 GCF_003789085.1 Penaeus vannamei
TCCTGATGATGATTATGAGGAAAATATGGATAATAATGATGACATTTCTAGTAAAGGAAATAATAGTAATAATATTGATAATGATGATAACAATGATAGTAATAACAATAATAATAAGAATGACGATAGAAATAATAAAAATAATAGTGATAATGTTAATAATAAGTGATAATGATTATGATTATATTAACAATAATAATAATGAACATGATAAAAAATATAAAAAAGGATGATCATCATACTGATGATGATGATGATGATGATGATGATGATGAGGATGATGATGAGGATGATTATGTTTATGATGATGATGATGATGATGGTGATGATGATGATAATGATAATAATAATAATAATAATAATATCACTAATAGTAATCATAGTAATGATAAAAACAAAACTATGATAATGAAAATAGTATTGATAAAAAGTAAAAATAATGGTAACAATCATAATAATTATGAGAAAAAAGATAATAACAAAATACAAATGTTAATAACTAAAACAATAACAATAATAACAATAATAATAACAAGAATAATAATACCAACAAAACTAACAACAATAATAATACTGATCATAATAATAATAAACTATGATAATACTACTACAAATAATAATGATAGTGATGATGAAAACAATGATAATATTAATATCAATAATGACAAAAGCAATGGCAATAAAGATAATAGGAAATAACAATAATGACCATAAGGATAATGATAATGATGATAATACTAAAGTGATAATAATAATGAAGGTAATGAGATGAATAATAAAGATAATAACGATGATGATGCTAATAATAATAATAATATATGATAACGATAGCAATGACAATCATCATCATCATCATAATTATTATAAAAAATTATGATAATACTTATAAAGCAAGTAATAATAGCAGTTATAATAAAAACAACAATGATGATAATAATATTGATATTGATAATGAAAATAACAATAACAATAATGATATTAATAATAATGGAAGTGATAATAACAATAAGAATAATTATAATAATAACGACAATAATCAAATGATGTTAATAATGATAAAGGGAGTAATAAAGATAATGATTATAATAGCAATCATGATAAGAATAATGATATTGATAACAATCATCATAACAATAATAACAATCACAATAATAAGAAATAATAGCGATAAGATTAATGATAATGAAAGAAAACAGTGTTAATAATGATAATGATAATGACAATAGTAATAATAATGATAATGATGATTAATGATAAATGATAAAAATGATAATAAAAAAGAAGTAATAATACTTATAACACCGATAAAAATGAGAATGATAATAATAATAACAATAATAATAATAATAATTGTAGTAATAATAGGAATAGGAAACAATGAAAAAATAACTATAATGATACTTATATTGATAATGATGATAACAGTAGTAAATAATATAATAAAAGTAATGATAATAATTATAATCAGTATAATAAAAATATAATGATTATGATAATAGAATAATGAAAATGAGAATAACAATAATTATGATAATGATAATAATAATAGCATCAATAATAGTTATAACAATTATAATATGAACAATAATGGTAATAATAATGAAATAATATGACTTATGATGATAATGATCATAATAAGAACAATAATCTTAATGAAATAAAAATGATAATAATTGTATTAATAATCATATGTTAATGATAATAATAATAATAGTAATAATAATGATAATAATAATAATATAATAAATATAATGAGAGAACGACGTGTTAATAATACACAAGTAATAATAATAGTAAAAATAAGAACAATGATAATAAAAATGATTGATATCATTAACATTATCATGATTTTTATAATTATCCTTATTTGTACTATCATCATCAGTATCATTAATTCTATCATTATTATTATTGTCATAACTATAATTTACATCATCATTATCATTATTGTTATCATTATCAATATGTGTATCATTCTTAATATTCTAATTACAATAATAACGATTACTTTTTCGTTTTATTATTATCATTACTATAGCAATCCTCATCATAATCATTAATATTACTTTTAATATGATTATCATCATTATCATTAATAGTATTGTTCACATTGTTGTACCTATCGCTATCGTTATTATCATTATCATTGTCATTGTCATTATTATTATTATCATTATCGTTGTCATTATTTTCATTATCATTATCATCATCACTGTCATTGTTAGCATTATTATTATTATCATTGTCATTATTGTCATTATTATTATTATTATTATTATTATTATTATTATTATTGTCATTATTATTATTATTATTATTATCATTATTATTATTATTATCATTATTATTATCATTATCATTATCATCATTATTGTTATCATTATATTGCATTATTATCATTATTATTATTGTTATTATTATTATTATCATTGTCATTATTATTATTACTATTGTTATCATTAGTAGTTCGAGTATTGTTAAACTCATTTTCATTTTTACT
>NW_020869204.1:221182-223682 GCF_003789085.1 Penaeus vannamei
AATAGTGATAATCATGATAATCATAACAACAACAATAATAATAGTAATAATAATAATGATGATAACAATAATGATAAAAATGTTGATTGTTAGAATGATAATGAATAATAACAATAACATTATTATACTGATGATAATAAAAATGATATTGATAATAACGGCAGAACAACAGCATCAACAACAATAACAACAACAACAAGATAAACAATTTTACTAATAATGATAATGATAACAGTGAGAATGTTGACAATAATAGGATGATATACATAATGATTATCTTAATAATATTAATAATAACATCATTGATAGATGAAATAGTAAAAGTGTCATCGTTATGCATTCCGATGTGACGCAACGCAGGAACAAGGAGCGAATTATTTACAGATGATTCATACAGTACGTTATTGTTCATAGCCTACTCTTTCTATAAAAAAAAAATTAATAAATAAAAAATAAAAAAATGAAAATAAATGTTTTTTAGGAAACCAGCTAAATAAAAAGAATAGATGAAACTGAAAAAAGGGGAAAAAAATCAAAAACGTTTTGCTATACCGCAGGATATTCACCAGTAAACAGTCTAACATTATTTGACTGGGCACAATAACACGAAGGTTATTTTTTTAATTGAGGTTTATACTATATAACCCTGACCCGCCATTAAAAAAGTTGGGAGGTTCAGAGTTGGGGCGGGGAGGGGGGGGGAGTCGACGGGAGGGTGGGGAGGGGGGTTTTAGAGTGGGGATGAAAATTCCTAATTTTGTTGCTACAGTCTAATCTTACTCAATGGTGTAGCTATAACGCATAATGCCGATTTAATTAATTTTAATACCCTACCAATAATCATTTTTCCCAGGTAATGGGGATGTAGGCATGGGCGTATTGCAGCAGTTCCACAATTAGGCGGTTCGCGGAGGGATATATTGGCCGAGGTTTAAGACTCAAGCAGCGCGGGGGAGCATCCTGCCTCGCGCCCATCGTCGGTGAGACTGTGGGCGGCGGGCGGGGTGGGTGAGGTGGCTCTCGCGGAATGCGGGCGGGGTGGGAGGGGAGGGGTCACCTTTCTTCTGGAGGTTTCATCTGCCTTTCTTTGTCTGCTTTTCTCTCTCTCTCTCTGCCATTCCCCTTCTCTATCTATCTATCTCTATCTATCTATCCCCCCTCTCTATCTGTCACACACCTCTTCTCTTATTATGTCTATTTATCTATCTACCCCTCCCTCACCCTATCTATCTATTTATCTTTCCTCTCTCTCTCTCTCTCTCTCTCTCTCTATCTGCCCCTCCTCCTCCTTCTCTCTCACACACTCTACCCCACTCTCTCATTCTCTTTCTTCTACGAACAATGTATAAACCATTACTGTTGTTACCACGCAGGTACAGGACTTGATATCTATCTGTCTCTCTATCTCTGGTCTCCGACTCTCCCAGTATCCCTTATTGTGTCGATAAGTAAAAAAGTAGCTTACAATATTTTAAAGACAGCGTGACTTGTATTATTTTGTTACTATAGACAGTCGCAACCTAATTTTACGTTGTCACTTGTGTACACTCGTTGAAATGTTTGTCACAAAAGCATTTTTTTTCTGTGACAAATATTTTGTAAAGGTCGTGTCCGCCTAAAGTAGGAAAGTTACCTCGGAAACCCTGGAATTTATCCAGAGTAATGTAACCTACGTTGGCAAATGCTGTTCATTCGCAGTGTACGTGTGTGTGTGTGTGTGTGTGTGTGTTGTGTGTGTGTGTGTGTGTGTGTGTGTGTGTGTGTGTGTGTGTGTGTGTGTGTGTGTGTGTGTGTGTGTGTGTGTGTGTGTGTGTTAGAGTGTGTGTGTGTGTGTAGAGTTTGTGTGTGTGTGTATGTGTGTGTGTGTGTGGTTGTGTGTATGTATATATATATATATATATATATATATATATATATATATATATATATATATATATATATATATATATACACATATCATTTACTAAAGAGATAAACAGCCAGAGCAAACATCGCTCCGCCATGAGCAAGATCTGGCTCCCCTCAGCTGATCCTTATCCGCAGGAGGCAGCCGCTCGTACCACCGCTGGGCCTTCAGTCTCGGGCGCAGCTGAGGGACCCGGCGGCCTGGGGTCGCAGCGGGAAATATGACGTGCGGAGCGACAAGTGCGAAGGGAGGTCACGTGTGGAGGATTTCAGTTCTGGGGGAGATAGCAGAGCGGGATGGAATATTGTGACAGTGAGGAGTTTGTGTGTTTGTCTTAAAATGTGTTTATATTTCGTTTTCTGCTTTTTTCGGAAGTATATTTTTTATTTAGTCATATTCATAATTTCCCCCCATCTGATTGTTAATTAGTTAATTTATTCATCGAACCTGGAAAGCAGTGTCACTGTGTTGATACAATATACAAAAATTTCTAGTCTATACCATAATACATATTTCCGTTATCGACACCTAACAATCACATCATTAAAACCTTTATCGATTTCACTACACTGGTGTCAAACCCCACCATAACAT
>NW_020869204.1:236182-241182 GCF_003789085.1 Penaeus vannamei
TAAAACTAGTGACACAACATTAAATTAATTAAATTTCATTATTATGGGGATATAAACAATGTAGACTGAAAGCAGATACGTCATCATTTCATACCTAGCCAGCTGCCGTTAAAATTACATTCAGTGTTATTCTCAGTACCTAATTCACAATATGCCAAAAATTCCTAATTAGAGTCGCAAGAAGATACCGGGAGAGATCTCGACGGTCCTGTGATTAATTGGTACCTCACAACAGTACACAGAACACTAACTAATCTCCGGTCGCCAGCCTTGAGCAGCCTTTGAATAATTACTACAATGATTTGCAGATGGACATGGGAAGACGTACTGCTGACTCGAAGTTCGCTTAGTATGGGCAGATGGAGCCTGCGTGTGTGCTTGTTTTGATTGTCACACTGCATAATGTACATGAATAGTGTATTTATTTGATATAACACTAATGTGGCTTTAAGAAGGCAGATAGAGTTCCCATTATAGGTTATATCAGATCTGTGCTTGCACTTAAAATGCTTCAGTGGTTCTTTAACAAATAATATAACAAAAGGCTTATTCCTTAAACACCTTTAAATCAGCATACACTTTTCTTCTATAACAAACTTGCGACTTCCTCAGAATACATTATTTACACACATTCTTTTCTTTGCGTATTCTCTGTAGCTTTGATTTTCTGTGTCAGCGCGGTAATACACGTCAATACAATCTTGAGATGTGTTCGACTGTTGCTTACTAGAGAAAGAGCCAGCAGCCAGGTCCCACCATGTCAAACGGAGCAGTGTTGATTCATCTAACAAAAGAAAACAGCTCATTAACCCTAGGACTGAATTATTATTTTTGGCAGGGCTATTGATATTACCGTTAAATTTTTGTTGCTCTCGTTACTACCGTTATTATCATTGTTATATATATATATATATATTATATATATATATATAATATATTATATATATATATATATATTATATATATATATATAATATATATATATATATATACATATACATATATATTTAATATAATATAATATATATATATATAATATATATATAATATATATACTATATATATATATATATATATATATATATATATATATACATATATAAATATATATATATATATATATACTATATATATATATATATATATATATATATATATTATTAATATATATATATATAATAATATGTNTGCACCGACCACCGACCAGCCACCTCCTTCCACAAGTCTGTCAAAGGTCGTTCTCCTCTCTCACTCGCTCTCAGTGCTGGAGAAAGCTCCGGTTCGAGTCTCCGTCAGTTTTCTTTGCTTTCGACGGAGAGAAAACGAAACAATCTCCGAATTTTTAACCGATACTAGTGCATTTTAGAAAGTGAATGTGATCATAAAGAAGTTAAATATACCATATTTTACTAAGAACAAACAAATACAGCAATAAAACATCATAAAATATATTCACAGAATACAAATTCAATCATTTTTTTTACTGACAATAACATCTCTAGATTTGGCTCAAACTGACCATTATGCCTGTAGTTTTTATTGCAATCTTTGAAGTGAATTATAGATTTAATGGTTTTCAATTTAAGGGCATTCCGATGCTTCCTTTTGATCACACTATAATGGGAAAATAGATGCTCGGCGTCAGCATTGGAACATAGAAGTGATAAAACTCTGAGCGCAAATTTATCTAAAGACATATTTTTTATAACCAAAATCATCTTCATTACTTAGAAGCTTTTGCTAACTATTTTTCAGCATCTTCTACTTCCATTATATCCACATTCTCGGAAAATGTGTGCCAAATGATATCCTGTCATTGGTCATCAACCTTTTGTTTTTCATAATTATCACTTATTATAGGAACTTTTCATTAATTAATTTAGTGATGTTACGGTTTTCGGAAATTAGGGTCAAGATATTTTTTGGATGCAGTCGGACACACATTTCCATAGTGTTGTTCAAGTCAATTTTTTTTTTTCGATCAGGAATAATCTGCACCTGTTTCTAATGGATATTGTCTTACCTTCTAAATATTGGGGCTTGCTTAAAGGATCTATCATTGCCACCCCAAGGTACATCTGATTAATAGGTTTGTGATACGTGCTATTATCAGGGTCAATTTCACTCACATGCACTTTGGCTAATGCATCTTGGTAGCAGAAACAGTTGAGGAGTCTCTTGTAGACTTCAAAATATTTGATGTTCAAAAGATGAAATGTTGGACCTTGTGACTGAAAAATTACGTTAATGGTATTGAGATGTGGCAATATGTATTGAAGAAATGTTAGATATGCAAAAATGTATTTGTCATGTAGTGCTCTTTGACTTTCCTGTACTGCTGTTAGTTTTCCTCTATCCAAATTTTGTCAAAATACAATTTGAGAGCCCCCAATGTGTAATACTCTATTGACTGCTTTTTCCAAAGATAACCACCTGGTTGCACAAGGATGGAGCATTTTGTGCGGTTTTAATTCACAGAATAGCTGGTATCCCGGAACTCGTACTTCCTTTTGCTCTATGGCAAAAGAAGTTGTATACATTATGGATCAAGTCCTCACAACATTGAGGAAGCGTTTTGGCGACCGCACTTGAACACAGTTGGATACTGTGCGATACACATTTAAAAATTACAACTGGCAGTTCTTTTTAAAGCTTACTCGTCAAACTGTTGACATTTCCCATTAATATTGGAGGCTCCGTCTGCAGCGAAGCCTACAAAGTTGTTCAATGGGATGTTATATGTTTTTAAGCATTTTAACAGCAAATTGTAAAGCCCCTTCCCTGAAGACCCACCCTCATTTCCATCAAATACATTGAGGACATCAAACATTACAGTTATTTATTTCACACTTATCAAAAAATTTGCCACCAGTGCTAATGCTTTATTTTCTGTACAGTCTGTGGTTCCATCCCAAATGATGCTAAATCGGTTATCTTGAAGCTTCTTTGCGACGTTTCTTGCGAAATGGTTGCCCAGAGACTCGACGAGGAGGACATTTTTTTCTATTCATATGCCAACTGCGCGGCGATCCGGGAATCAGGAAACATTCTTTTGTGCGTTTCCTAGATCTTCACACAAGCTGAAATTGGGATTTGTATGAATATATAGATATAAATTTCTTTGACACCAATGATCATATATACATATATACGTGCATGTATGTATACTATATGTCTTTCGTTTTCATTTAAATAAAGAAAAATTATAATAATTACCTAAATGTCAAGTTGCCTCCTACTAGAAAGATCACGAATAATACAATTGCATATGCAACTGCATCCGCGTCTCTCCCCCTGCTGTTCTCCATCGTGGCCAGGTTTCGGAGCCGAGGCGGTTGCTCTGTCTCATCTCCATGGCCTGGTGTCGGGGGTCCACGTGTCTTGTGAGAGATGAGGCATCTGCGCTCACTTCTTTGTGGCAGAGCAAGCACCGAGCCCTCTTGCTGTCGCCCAGGACTCTAGCGAGCCAGCTCTTAAAGCGATCGTCCGCAAGCCAGTGTTCTTGGAGGCTGACCTTTCCGAGACATCTGAAATAAGAAGAATAACTATAAAACACCTATTGAAAACTCAAACTAATCATCCCCATACTCCGGTATCCCTAATGTCTCTGTCCATACGAGCGAGTTTTGCTTAGCAAAACTAAAGAGAAGCCTACGGAAATGCTGAGAACATTTCGCTTTCTTTCTTCCGAGAATAAATGATCTTTCAATGATACCCAATTTAGATTGATCGGATATTGAAACAATGATATACACAAAATGTTACAAACTATTTAAAAAGATCTGTGAAAATTTATCACATTCACTATTTTGACCAGTTCTGAACCAATATGGGGAGGTAGTTGCATCGATGCAAGCATTATTCCATGTAGACCGGTAAAGTCTTTTTCGGTAAAGAACACGAAATGAAGTAAAAATCATAAGCTGACATTTTCCAAAACGATTATTTGCCTTAGTTTACACTTAAATCATTCTCTCTTTTAAAGAAATTGTGACATGTTTTACGGATACACGGTAGGGCATTTAATTAAAGTAAAAACATTGTGTTGCCAATACTTACTGTTGAAGGGTAGACAGACTGCAGCCGGATACAGAGTGAAGAGCGTATACAACTCCCCACGAGTGTAGCACTGCCTCATCGGATGGGGATTGGCGTCGAAATGGATTCTCAGCTGACTATCCATCGTACGATAGTTCGGTTGTTATCCACATCTTAAGATTTGGTGGATTCATTTATAGTATTAACATGCTTTCTTTATATAATACAAATGAAATAAAAGCACAATTACTTTTACAATATTTATTTTTAACATACAGACATTCTACTCTTTTCTTAAGCAAAAACATAACCGACGGAGAAAATACTCCGTCATTCGTACCCTCCGTTGCCTGTCGTCTGCACTCCGTTTAGCAGACGAAAGCGGAGGGTATTCCAGCACTGCTCGCCCTTCCCCCCATACAATCCCATTCTGAGTCGACTAGACCGGAACCCGAACCCGAACGAACCTCGTATGTCTCTTTCACGTGTTCCGAATCCCGTGAGTCCGTCGCAGTAGGAGGGAAGCGGTGAGGAGTCACACACACACACACATATATATATATATATATATATATATATATATATATATATGTATATACATGCATATATATATGTATGTATGTATATATATACATAATATTATATATATATAATATAATATATATATATATAATATAATATATATATGTATGTATATATATACACAAATATTTATACATATATACATGTATTTATTATGTATATATATATATATAATATATAATATAATAATTATATATATATATATATATATATATATAATACATACATGTTTGTATGAATATATGTACATATATATATATATATATAATATATAATATATATATATATATATATATATTATATACATACTCGTTTATGAATATATGCACATTATATATATATATATATATATATATATATATATATATATATATATATAT
>NW_020869204.1:256182-258682 GCF_003789085.1 Penaeus vannamei
AAAAAATTGCTTTATGTGTTAATCTACTTGCGGCGTAAATATGATTTTTCGTCATATATGATATCTATGACTGTTGAATGGAAGCATTGCCGGTTTTATTAATTACTCTTATACTAATCGGTATTAAAATTGCAAGGAAATGTTATGATACAAGAATTATTGCTTTCATCCATATTGATATAATTTTGCGTTTTATAATTTCTTCAGCAATATTATCGCCATTTTATTTTCATCACAACTATGATCATTATTTTTATAGTTATGATGATTATCAGCACTATCATTATTATGATCAATATCATTATCATTTGTGTCATTATTAGCCGTATCGTTATCACTGGTATCATTTTTATCATTGTCAATATATTATCATTATCAGTATTAATAATATTATTGTAATTATAACAATAACAATAATAATAATTATTATTATTATTAGTGCTGATGTTGTTCGTCTTATGATGATAATGATAATAATAATAATAATTTATCATCATCATCATTACTATGATATTATCATTATTATCATCATTATCATCATTCCCATTATTATCATCATTATCATTATTGTTATTATCATTTCTATAAGTATTACTGTTATCATTATCATTATTGTTGTTATTATCATCATCATTGTTTTATTATTATCATTACTATCATTATTATTGTTGTTGTTGTTTTTAGTTCTTGTTCTTGTTATCGTTATTATCTTCATCACCATTGTTATCATTATCATTATTATTATTGTTATTATCCTTATCCTTATTATTACGCTTATTGTTATTACTCGTCGCTTTCTTTTTCTACTTCTTAGTATTTTCATCAATATCGCTGTTATTAATATTGTCATAATCATGATCAGGATAATTCAAATATTATTATCACTATTATAATCACTGTTATTATTATCATCACTGTTTCTGTTACCAAATTAATCATCTTTATCATAATCATTAGCACAATCTTTGTTTTTATTATTATTATTTTCACTAATATCATTATTATCATTACTCTTATTATCATCTTTATTATTGTTGTTGCTATTATCATTATGAGTATAGACATCATTTATGTTCTTATCAGTATCAGTATTATATTATCATTATTAATATCATCATTATCTTCATCGTTATTATTTCTTTGCTTATCATTATCATTTTCATTATTATTGATAATAACATTATTATTATTGTTATATTATTATTATTAATATTATGATTATTATTATCATTCTTCCTATCATTATTATTATCATCATTATTATTACTATTATTATTACTATAATTTTCATTAGTATCAATATAGTATTCATCATTGTCGTTATTACCATTATCATTATATCACTATTAGTATTTTTATTATCATATTATTTCTAATAAAATTATTGTTATTATTATCATTACTGCTATTATTTTTATTATTGTTATTATTATTATTATTATTATTATTATTATTATTATTATTATTATTATTATTATTATTATCATTATTATTATTACTATTATTATCAATATTATTATCATTGTCTTTATCAATATCTTTATGAATGTTATCATTATTATTATCATCATCATCCTTATCATTACTATTAATATTATTATCTTTACTATTTTTATCATTATCATCATCATAATTATTATTATCATTATATTTATCATTGTTATTATTATTATTATTATTATTATTATTATTATTATTATTATTATTATTATTATTATTATTATTATTATCATTATTATTATTATTATTATTATTATTATTATTATTATTATTTATATATCATTATTATCAATCACCATCATTCATCATCATCATCATCATCATCATCATCATCATCATCATCATCATCATCATCATCATCATCATCATCATCATCATTATTATCATTATTGTTATTACAATCATCTTCACCATATAGTATTATCATTATTGTTATCCTTATTGTTATCATTTTCATAATTATTATTATGATTATTTTCATTATGATCATTGCAATTATCATTATTATCATTGTTCTTATCATTATTATTATTACTATGATTATTACGATTATTGTTATTATTATTATTATTAGAATTATTATTATCATTATTGTTATTATTATTATCATTATTATCATTATTATCATCATTATTGTATTTTTCATGATTATCATTATTGTTCTAATTACCCTTACTATATATATATTTTTTTATCCTCATCGTTATTAGTATTATCACTGTAATAAGAATTATTATTATCATTGTAATCATTATTATTATTTTCATTGTCATCATCTTTTTTTGTTATAATTGTTATCATCATTTTTGTGATTATTATTATTATTATTATTATTATTATTATTATTATTATTATTATTATTATTATTATTATTATTATTATTATTATTATTATTCATTATCAATATTCATCATCAATATCATTTTAAAATATTATCATCATCATTTTCAATATTATTGTTATTGTCCCTGTTATCATTATTACCATTACTATTCTCAAT
>NW_020869204.1:298682-306182 GCF_003789085.1 Penaeus vannamei
CCATACCCGCTCCCTCCCCCCCCTCTCCCTCCAATCATACACCAGATTCCCCTCCCCTTTCCTAGCCCACTCTCCCCATGAGGTCTTCTGAATCTCACTTAACGAGGTTAAACTAGCGAGTTAATCTGCTCTTGTGGTCTAAATGATGTGCAAAATTTTAAGTGCATTAATGCCTCATCATGTAAAATCCAATCAGCATCGAATGTTTTGATTACTTTTTAGCCGTCGTAATTGGATCTACTTGGCAGAAACCTCGTGCGTGCGTCATTAGCTCACTCTCAATGATTGATTCAGGGAATTAGATTGACGGCGAGCATCGTGGTGCTATTTTTACTTCGGCCTTCGTCCCTGGAAACTGCGCTCGGGACGGTCATTTCGGTTTGTTTTCGATTTTTTAAAGGTTTCTCTCTCTCTCTCTGTTTCTCCATTCAGTTTGTTCATTTGCTGTATTTACTTATTGAAGTCATAAATATATATATGATGTAAGTAACATGAATTCGTAGATTTATATATACGTATATTCTAATAGATACCTATTGACCTACAACTTCATATATCAGCAAGTGTCAAGCGGATTAGGCATTCACGCGCAGGCAAGGATGAAACCGTGCCAATAGCAGTCGTGTCATACACCCCCCCCCCCCACCCGTTTTATCTTTGCGTCTACCTTAAGCAACGGCCTTCCAACAGAGACAAATTCCTCACGAATTTTGTCCGGGGAGACTTTTCGCGACGCCGGGTACTGCTTACACGCCCACCGCCGGACTCCGGAAGACGTGCCTGGCATCGGAAGCCGGTCACAAGAAAGCGAAATGACTTACCACGGAGAGCGTATTTCGTCAAAGTAGGAACGAGAAAGTTCGAAGGGAAAAACTCCGCAAAAGTTTGAAAATATTCGCATTTAAAGAACCTTCCTCTTCCCTGCTCCCGTCTCACTTCAACTTCCTCCTTCCCTCCCTCAAGCTTTTCTTCCTCCTTCTCTTCCCTTTCTACCTACCTTACTTTTTCCTTCCTATCCTTCCCGCAGTCCTCCATTCCTCCTTTTATTTCCCCTTTTTTTCCTTCCACCCCGTCCTTCTCTTACGCGAGGTTTTCTCTTCTTGCTCTCGCGCAGTTCCACGGCAGCGAAACAGAAGAGAGGTGCTGCCAAATCCCACCTCACAAGAAGCGGCGACAGAAAATCATTTTCCATTGTGCCGGTCCCGCTTCGAGTCCGGTATATCAGACCCTATTTTTGCCTCCTATCGAGAAGGGGAATAGCTCTTCGACGCTAAAACAGTATATTGTTTTTATGTGGGGTGTATCTGAGTGAGTAAATGTGGCATACACACAAACACTCATCCTTATAGACACCCATGCACACATACGGTACATAAACACAGGTATCTTTCATATTTAATTAAGCCATCCCGGGAGAGAAAGGGGCGGGGTACCTACAAAATACACACATATTCATGGACTTATGTCACAACTCATGAAATATTCATATTCTCATTAGAGATACACTACATAGGAAAACACTCTTTAGAGAAGAATTTGGTAGCAATGTATTTGCTAGTAAACACCTTACATCTTCCTGATTAGATGATAATGAAAATATTCCTGATATTTCGATTTTCTAACTGATGTTGCAGTTGAAATGAATATCCGAGCGCTCACAGGATTAAAACGAAACGCATGTAGTAATGTCTGTTTCCAGGAGACTGAATACGAACCTAACACTGCTTAATGGTGAATATTGCATCCATTCACCGTATTAGAGCCTTCAGTGTACAGTTAACGGGAAGATTCTGCATGACTTGATAAAGTGTAGAAGCTGTTTCCATGTTTATTTATTCGTATTTAAAGAATATTCATTCTGTGATATTATGTATTAAGTTTGTGTTATACTTTCTTCGATGGGACATTCTGTGGGTATGGTAATGTGTCATTTTCGGTTTTATTAAATAGTTTTTTAACTGTATAATCATCCTTACGTGTTATTATTTTATTGATATACTCATATCATAATTATGTACCTCGATAACACTGAAAATATCTTGTGTTGTTGCAACTTGCTTAATTCCATTCCATAGTAGAACAAAAGGCAAGTTTCCTAAATGTGTACAGTTTTTTTTTTTTTTTTTTTTTTTTAATCAAATAATGGACACCCGTGTCAACAGGTCCACGGCTTTCGATTCCGAAATAGGAGATAGGATGTAGGCCTGGCGAGTCAATCGTCTAGTTTGTTATGGCTCGGGCCGGGCGAGCATTATAGAGGCAGGATTGGTTCGGTTCCTCTATCACCAATAGGACTGCGTGGCTGCCTGCTGTACTTTCTTCTTACATCTGCGCTGGGATATGCCTTTGGCAAGCACCTTTGAAGCTTCATCAATTATCCTTTTGATTCTCTAGATTTGGGAACATTATGACATAGCATCGTCACATGTAACTCCTTATAAAGGTTTTTGATTCTACTTCGAAGTTTCCACCCACTGCTGTAAAACAATCGTTCTTACGGACTATTCTCAGTTCTTAATTAGAGCTACGTTGTTTATTATTCCTCCAGGGACACTGTAAATGGCGAGACTGTCTCGTTCTGTTTATATGAAGATAATTGCTTTCTCAATATCTTCTTTGCGATTATTAAGTTTTGCATATATAAGTATTTTAACTATTCAGATAGCATACTGAACGCTTTTTCAGGGACTTTTATCTCTTTTATTCCTTTGTACTTCGTAAGCATATTGACATGTGCCTAAGTACCCCTACGATAAAGGATATTTTTCTTTACTACGAAATCTGTACGTGGAGAAAATATACAAAGATTTTATGCTAATACTAACAGCGATATATTGTTACACATTTATAAATTTGTATCATGGAAGAAGAAGTTAGACAACACGACACACTCACTCACCCACTCACTCTCACTCACTCACTCACTCACTCACTCACTCACTCACTCACTCACACACACCACACACACACACACACACACCACACACACACACACACACACACACACACACACACACACACACACACACACACACACACACACACCCACATAAGAGCGCGCACGGTACATAGATCCACGTGCATGAACTTTCGTGATTAACCGAGTTTCACATGTACACATAATATACACACGCAAACTTCATTAACCACTCCTCCTCTGCCGTTGCTCTCATCCACCGTTCGCCGTGACGTTTAAGTGCTGCTTGGGAGAGCTCTCACAATCCCCCCTGATGCCAAATACCAAGTAACTACCACACTTTACGGTGATCCTTAACATGCGTTGCGTCCAGGAGGAAGTGAAGGTGATTCTGGTGTGAATTGTCTTTATTTTCATTCTTAAGTTTCTTTGACGTTGACGTGCTGTTCCCAAGCCATAAATTCTATATATGTAGAGGCCTTTATTATTAATATTTGCACTGATCTGATAATGACGATGAGGATGAAAATATTAATGACAGTGATATTAATAGTAACATTAATAATGATAATCATCATTATTATTAATGTCATTATAATTTATCTATCTATTTATCGATATATAATATATCTATCTATCGATCCATCTATGTATATATATATATATATATATATATATATATATATATATATATATATATATATATATATATATATATATATATATATATTATATATATATATATATATATATATATATATATATATATATATATATATATATATATATATATATATATATATATATATATATATATTATATATATATATATATATATATATATACGTATATATACTTTTGTATTGGTATCGGTATTTCTGTAGCTACTCAGTAACAGTATCGTTTTATTGGTATCGCTTGGGTATTTATTCTCAAGATGTATCGAATAAAATCAACTATTTGATACATCGATACAATTACATAACTCTCTATCTCTCTCACTCTTTCTCTCTCTGTCTCTTTCTTCCTCGCTCTCCCTCCCTTCCCTTCCTCCCTCTCCCCCTCTCTCTCTCTCTTCAACTGTCTCTGCAGTTCCCTTGCATTCATAATCAACCCTATCAAGACTAAGTATTTTCCAGATCTCATAAATTGTCATACATTCCAAGATTAGGGAGACAAATTATATCAAAAACTGACTCCTCTAACTATGTTATGATGATTGCACCCTACCTCATTTCCCGCAGTTATTCAAAACATCAGGGAATGTTGGCTGGAGCGCTTAGGACCTTTACAATATATAAGTAACAGATACACAGGTGCTTCCCTAAGAGTCCTAAGGTTGATGTACATTTCCCTTGTTAGTTCCATGATAGACTATGCGAGCCCGTTTTTGGTATGTTGCCTCAAAATGCTCTCAAACCCCTTGAAGTCTTACAGAACAAGACTATGAGATTCATTCTTGGTCGCCCAATGACTGCTAAAGCTTTTTGGTATGAGAAAAGAGCTCAACCTCACGTCAATTCACAGTCGCATTACTCTTCAACAAAAGACTCGGCATCATACTTCTGCAGCTTTAATCCAAATCACAAATTTCCCTTGCATTGTCTTATGAGATTAATAGTAGCGCTCAACAAGTGCAAGGGACTATCTCCTCTTTTCTTTGGGCATAACGAGACGAATTATACATACATACCTACCTATATGTGTGTGTGTGTGTGTGTGTGTGTGTGTGTGTGTGTGTGTGTGTGTGTGTGTGTGTGTGTGTGTGTGTGTGAATGTTGACCTATGCAGTATGTGGTATGAACGCATCTTTCAGTTAATGTCTGTTATTATCAATGTATGGTTTTGAAAAACACTTTTCTGCTGCTGTCACGTTTTGCAGTGCATAAGACATCCTTATCTGATGTTTATATATCAGTTTGGATATTTTCTTGCAGTAAAGTATCGGCGATACATATATTGGTATCGGTATCGCTTTACCTGCCTTCAAAGAATAGCTTTATCGGAATCGCCTTTGACAAATCTATTACCTATTGCAAAGAAAGAAAGTGATAGTGTATACAAAAAGGGAGTTTTTACGAGATGTGAAGCACAGTTTCTTGAACTTTTTTAGAAGTAAATCATACACATAACTCTTCATAAATTTTCAATTTTGAAAAGCAAACCTGGCACGCATATTTTATAGTGGAAACTTAAACAAATGCAATATATTCTCTCTTTTTAAAATAATCACTATATGGAAAACTTCTGCCATATACACCTGCACTTTAAGACTGCGACCTGCATTTTCTTAAATTCTGCATGTGAAAAAAAGAAATAAATATTCTAATAAAATATAGGCTTCCACACTAAATCACAAATAAATGGACTGGCTAAATTACTATTCAAATATGCTTATTGCATCAAAGATCAAGCGTTTTTATAATCAGTTTTCTGTTCAAGAGACCGTTTACAGATTAAATACTAAAGAAGAGAAATTCAAGTATTTTGCGCAACAATTTAAAGTGAAGGTTATGCAGTGTTTTGTCATTATATGCTGATATTTCCAAAAAAAAAAAAAAAAATCATACTGGACAATGAATTCGTTTGATAATATTATTTGTTCTTTTATTAAAGAGTTTGTATATTCAGATGGCAAATCACTTGCTATTTGTAATATGAGCCACAGTTAACTGCCGTGCGTGTGGGTGTTTTCCTTTAAAAGTTCGACGAACTGAACGAAATTGTTCCGATCAAGGGGGATCGCCTGTGAGTGCCCGATGAAATATTCATGGATGTATGTGTTTTTGTGTGTACATCTAAATAAATACTATACATGTTACTGCTCATGTGCGTAGGCCTTTGGAGAATCCAGCGATGTATGTGCAAGTTCATCAACACCCTCCTTTTACCCAGACAGTATATCGTAATGAACACGTCTTAATTTCAGACACGTAAACCCTTATATAAGAAAGATCAAGAAACATATACTGCTCCCAGGTATCATTTAAAGATGCTTAAAAGATTATATAATCCTGCATTTTTCAACTTCTATTTTACAGTTTGTTACACTCTCCCTGATAAGAATTGCAGCCAAGACGCCAAACCAGAAGCCCGCACACCCGATTAAAGAACTAGGCTAACTCCATTGATATTACGTATCTATTCAAATCTCCACTAATTGAAAGTAATCCAAAGAATCAAATACACTTAATTCTAACTGAAGTGGTTCTATATCATAGATATATCTGTCAGGGATTCGATCTTAAGCAAATTCCCAGAAAAATAACTGCAATCATAAATGTTTTTTTGTTTTTTTTTACCGTAGATTTTACAAAGAAGTTTAATTATTTGTCGCTATCAATTTATGTACATGGCAAACTACTTAATAACATATTTCTACATATGCAATGCAACCTATTCATTCACTTAACTTTTGGTATCATATTATCTATAGACCCTTTATGCAGATGTTATATACCCGCTTTTATTTGCTGTCATTCATTGTTCATGTATATATGATACCCAATATTTATAGTGCAGAATTGCACATTTATATGTATTGAACATTCACCATTTTTTGAATCCTATTTTCAAAAGATAATCGACACCGTTTTGTCCCGGCATAGAGGCTCAGCCCATAATGGACATACGGAGCAGCAGTGTCAGAGCAGTGACCAAATAGCGATTAAAATGAGGAGGGGGCGAAGGAAAAAATACCCGGAGGCGAGGAAGAGAAAGAGAGCATTCGCGTCGCCCATTCTGTCCCGCTGACAAATGACTTCATCAAAGACGCGAAGGGGTGAAGTCAGGACTAACTCGAACCTTCATTGGGGTCATAGAGAGAGACTGATGGTCGTCGTTGCCTTGATGATTCGCCGCTTGTCAAGGTCACTTTGTGTTCGTCGAATGGCGGATGTTGTTCAGCAGCAGTATTGTGAATTATACAGTGGGGATCACTAATCTTATAACCGATGATATTAGGGTAGTGGCCCCGAACCTGTTGCTCGCGAGCGCCATAGAAGCGTCCGCAAGAAGTGGCTAAAGTATGCTCCCGTTTTTTTTTTTTCTTTCTTTCCTTTATGTAGCTTGTCCAGCCTTTGGAGGCTGTTAAATGGATTTAAAGCTTATATTTATCGAAGTCTGTATTGCCTTGTAGTGTAGTTCGAGAATTGTTTGGCAACATAACTGAGTAGTTTGGGCTTTTCACTTCCACCGTATGTTCCCTCGTAACGTAATAAGTCACATATTAGTAATCAATATTCTTGGATAATATGATAGTTAACTTGCCATATAAATCATATTAGAACTAACTATAGACTCAAAAGCAGATATAAAACATGCAAAAGCAGATATAAAACATGCAAAAGAAAATTAATACATCCATATAGATTTGACGAAACATCTTCAAACCAACAAATGTGAAGTGCATCTGTAACTCGCCAGAGACAATCCCAAGTTGAAACAGCTATTAAAGGGACACACCTGCCAATTAAACCTGACTGTAATTGAAGGAGGTTGTGTAAGGTTATACACAATTTCCCTAATTGCCAGGCAGTCTGTCCATTCGAAAATCTATAGCTGTTGCTGAGTTAAACTTGCTT
>NW_020869204.1:326182-328682 GCF_003789085.1 Penaeus vannamei
CCCTCCCGCGCGACTTCCCGGCGGATTCCAGCTCGCCGCTCGCCTCCATTCCCATCGCGCTCGAGGTGGTCGTAGACTGAAAATAACAGCGCTGTTTGTAGGTAGCCCAGACACGAGTGCACACACATAAATACGCGCACGCATAGATAACACACACGCTCCTACAAGCACACACACACGCTCCTACAAACACACACACACACTCCTACAAACACACACACATCCTACAAACACACACACACTCACAACACACACACACACACACACACACACACACACACACACACACACACACACACTCAAGAACTGCATACTGACAGAGAATCAAATTTCCGAGAATCATTAACCTGCCTCATTCGACGAAAGCTCGGGATCAGTAAACACCAGACATCGACTGGCTCAGTACACTGCAATGCCACTTTTTCTTAGAAAGGGCATTTCTCTTTGTAAACATAGTACTTACTTTTAAATTGTTCAGATGAATTAGTTGCTTTTATATAAAACTTCCAGTACTCACAAATCGTCTGAAATAAATATATAACTGGCTGTAAAATTATTGCAAAAGAAAGGAATCGTTTTGGTTTTCAGAAACTCATCTGAAATGGCCCTTCTGTTTTCTTTTTCTCTACAAGTATGTTGTGTCATAACTGAATCGGCTCCATGGATGTCACTGGATCACTTTTAAACTCTGCTTTCTTTCTCCCTCCTTATCTATATTCTCTCTCTCTCACACACACACTCTCTCCCCTTCTCTCTCTCCCTTCTTCCCATCCTCCCTCTCTCTCTTTAGCTCATTTGCCCTTTCCCCTCTTTCTCTGTGTCTGCCACCCACTCTCTCTTTCTCTAAGAATCGTATTCTCTCTCTCTCTCATTCCTCCTCCGTCTCTTTCCCGCCCCCACTCACTCATTTTTCCCCCCTCTCTCTCCACCTCCCCTCCTCCTCATCTCATCCTCCCTCTCTCTCTCTCTCTAAGAAACGTATAATTATTGTTGAGTTGTGTCGTGTCGCATTGACCCATGCAACCTGGTAACTTGTATGACTCAGCTATTAACAGTGTATATATATATTATATATATATATATATATATATATATATATATATATATATATATATATATATATTATAGTATATATATATATATATATGTGTGTGTGTGTGTGTGTGTGTGTGTGTGTGTGTGTGTGTGTGTGTGTGTGTGTGTGTGTGTGTGTGTGTGTGTATATATATATATAATAATATATATATATATATATATATATATATAGATATAGATAGAGAGAGAGAGAGAGAGAGAGAGAGAGAGAGAGAGAGAGAGAGAGAGAGAGAGAGAGAGAGAGAGAGAGAGAGAGAGAAGAGAGAGAGATATATATATATATATATATATATAGAGAGAGAGAGAGAGAGAGAGAGAGAGAGAGAGAGAGAGAGAGAGAGAGAGAGAGAGAGAGAGAGAGAGAGAGAGAGAGAGAGAGAGAGAGAGAGAGAGAGAGAGAGAGAGAGAGATGGATAGATGGATAAATGGACAGATAGACAGATAGACACAGAGAGACAGACAGACATATAAATATGGATATGTATATATGAACACAAGCACAAACACAATCACGTGAACACAAAAATGAAAATGAAACTAGCCACAATGAGAATTGAAATTAAGCGTGACGTTTCGAATCTTCACAGTTCCTCATCAGACAAAACGGGTTTTTGTCTGATGAGGAACTCGTGAAGAGTTCGAAACGTCACGCTTAATTTCAATTCTCATCGTGGCTAGTTTCATTTTCATAATGTATATATATGAATGTATATATTTTTTAGTTTATTTTTTCTTGTTCTGTCCCTTCTTTTATTCTCGGTCAGCAGAGCAGTTTGAGTTTAATCAATGCATAAGTGAGTACTTAACGTGCGCCTGTGTCCGCATTGGGTAGAATCGCAGAGAAGCCTCACAACTACAACTTATTCTCCACGCTACCTCTGGAGAATTTCATTGTTGAGGAATTCCCATTGTCGAAATGAAATTGAATTTTTATGCGACTTAAGAGGGCATTGTAGTCAAGATTTTCCGCTTCCACAAAAGAAGTGGGCCAAGTAGAGTTTACTCTTGATTCGCTTTACACGTTGAAAGTGAAGACTAAAAAAAGGAATTGGAAGGGAAGAGTGATAAGTGAAGAATTCTTTTTTGTGAAGAAATTAATTATGATAGGTGATAGTGTTTAAAACAAGATAAAATTGTACTATGTTCGTCCTCAGGCGTACACCACTTTTTTCTTGTTTTTGTCATTATATTGAGTTTCATGATAAAACAAAATCCCTGACGTTACAATCATAAGATGAAAGTTTGCGATAATGTTAAAAACATATACTGTCCTTGAATAAATGAATGTATGTGTACAATCATACATATCTAGATGCCTTTTGGTTATCGGTTAGTCAGTCATCCTATCTATCTGTATATCTATCCATCATTCCTTACAAAAGTGCTTTTCTTGCAAGACGAAAGC
>NW_020869204.1:333682-336182 GCF_003789085.1 Penaeus vannamei
ATGCTAAAAAATGTAAAGAGGACAACGCAGGCAGAGGAGGGAAAAAGAGGGAGATGAACAGCAAGAGCAGACAAATGAGCGGAGCATAGGAGGAAATGAAGAGGGAAGTAAAGGAAGGAGCTGGAAGAGCCGGGAGAGGAAAGAGGGAGAGAACGCGAAAGGATGAGAGGAAAGGAGAGAGCAGAGACGAGAGAGAGAGAAGCAGAGTGGAGAGGAGGAGAAGAACAAATGACGCAAAAAATGGAAGGGAAAAGAGGAGAGCAAGAATGAGATACAAGAGAGGGCGAAAAGAAAAAAAACAAAAGATAGAGCAGAAAGCCAGGAGAAATAGTGAAAAGCTAAAGAGCAGCGATAGTAAAAACGAAGCACGAGCAAAAAACCGTAGCGAGGATTAGTCGAAAGCCAGCGAGGAGGGAGCGCAAAGGGCACATGGCAGAAAGGGGAGAGAGAACGAGGAAGTGAGCGGAAAGCCCGGGGCAGGAAATCGCACCGACTGCGCCGAGAGCCTAAATGGGGAAAAGAAAACCAATGGAGTAGCCAGGCAAAGAGCGGAGAGCGGGAGAGAAGGAGAGGGCGAGAGCGGAGATGGGAAAGCCGCAAGCAGGAAAAGGAAGTGAGAGCGGAGAGGCCGGCACGAAGAGCAGTGAAGAGCCGGGAGAGCCGGAGACGGAATAATGAGAGGGAGAGGTGAAATGAACGAGAGCGGCCTGAGCAAGCGGATAGGCGGAGAAGGGAGAGAGGAGAGAGACAATTAGAGACGTGGAGAGTGCGGAGAGGGGAAAGGAGGAGAGTGGAGTTGGGAAAAGGAGAGAAGAGAGAGGTGAAAAGAGCGGAGCCAGGGGAAAGCGAAAGAGCGAAAGAACGTGCAGAGCGGACGTAGGGGTAGCAATGAGGCAGGGCGAAGACGAAGAGCAGCAGAGAGGGGACAAGGAGATAAGAGGCGAGGGCGATAGAACGGAGAGCGCGAGAGGGCGAAAAGGAGATGGGAAAGACAGAGAGGGAGTGGGGAGAAAGGAGAGCGGAGAGTGGGAAACAGGCGGTTGAGCTTGAGAGCCGGAAGCGAAGAGGGGAGAAGCAAGAGAGCGGAGAGGGAAAAAACAGAGAGCGACGAGAGGGTGAAAAAGAAAGGGGCGAGAGGGTCAGAAACGCGCCAGAGTGGAGAGAACGGAAGGGCGACCGAAGCAGAGAGAGGGGAGCACGAAGCGAGCAACGCGAAGAGGCGGAAAGAAGAGATGGGAAAGAAGACGCAGGGGATGATGCGCGAGAGGGAAAGAAACGCCAGAGGGGAGAGCGGAGAAGTGCGGGAAAGAAGAGAGCGGAGAGGGAAATAGGCAGAGAGGAGAGAGGGAGAGGTGAAATTAGAGAGCGGTGAGAGCGGAGAGGCCGGCAAAAGGAAGAGGTGTGGAGAACGCTAGAGCGGAAGAGATGACTGAGAGCGCGGAAAGAAGAGAGGGAGAGAGCGCGAGAGGGGAGAGAGAGAGGCGAGCAGAAGCAGAGAGCGCGAGAAAGAAGAGAGGCGAGAGGCGGATGACGCGGTGGAGAGCCATGAGCGAGCCAGGGAGAACCGGAACAAAGAGAGGGGAGAACGGAGAGGCACGAGAACGGAGCAGGGAAGAGATGACGAGCCAGGCGGAACAGAAGACGCCAGGCGGAAAGAAGAGACAGGGAGAGCTCTGCAGAGCGGGAAAGAAGAGCAGAGGAGAGCGCGAGAGGGGAAAGAAGAAGCAGAGGCGTCGAGAGCGGAGAGGAGACCGGAAGAGGGGAGACATGAGAGCGGAGCAGCGCGAAACGGGAGAGATGAGAGGGATCAGAACGAAGAGGGGATAAGGAGAGAGCGGAGAAGCGAAAAGCAGCAAGGAGGAGAGGGGAAGAAGAGCAGGCGAAGAAGAGAGGGAGAACGGAGTAGAGAGATGATGACCAGAGAGGGGAAAGAAGAGAGGGGAAAGAAGAGAGGGCGGGGCGACGAAAAAAAAAGGGCGCGGGGAAAAGAAGGGGAAAAGAAGACGAGGCGAGAAGCGGAGAGAGGGGAAAGAAGAGAGGGGAGAGCGGAGAGGGGAAAGAAGAGAGAGGAGAGCGGAGAGGGGAACAGAAGAGAGAGAGAGAGGGGAGAGATGAGAGAGGGAAAAGAAGAGAGGGGAGACGATAGAAGAGAAGGGGAAAGAAGAGAGGGAGAGCGGAGAGCGGAGAGGGGAAAGAAGAGAGGGGAGAGGGGAGAGAAGCGGAGAGGAGAGAAGCGAGAGAGAGAGGGGAGAGCGGGCAGCGGAAGGCGCGGGAGACGAGATGTGGGTCGTGGGTCGCAGCGCGCGAGACCGTCCGAGCAGTGTATTACCAGCATCCAGAGAGGCAGCATCTCGCTCCCTCGCTCTCTCTCTCCCTCGCACGCTCTCACTCCCCTCGCTCACTCGCCGCGCGGGAACCCTTTTCCCCTCGAAAAGAAAAAGGAAAAGGAAAGAAAGATAAATAAGAGATAACGAGAAGTAGATATTTATTTTTGTATGAA
>NW_020869204.1:351182-357263 GCF_003789085.1 Penaeus vannamei
AATATATATATATATATATATATATATATATATATATATATATATATATATATATATATATATATATATATATATATATATATATATATATATATATATATATATACACACCACACACACACACACACACACACACACACCACACACACACACAACACACACACACATACACACACATACACACACACACATATATATACACATATATACATACATAGTTATACATACATAAAAGGTATTTATATCTACACACACACACCTAGAAACACACTCCCCCAGAATGCAAATCGCGCGAGCAAGCAGACCAAAGCCGGGTCCCACGCAGACAACGCAAGCACGACATACCTGGTATTCTGTCTGCCCGCGCCCAGGTATTCCAGCGTGCTTCTGCTTGGAAAGGGAGGGGCGCAGGTCGTCGCATTCCGTGGCTGCTTCAGGTTGCTTGCAGCTGCGGGGAATGCCACGCGCCGGCTCTTTGAAAAATACGAGGGGATTGGTGTATTGCTCTGTCTTGCTTTCTCTCTCTTTCTGTCTGTCTGTTGTCGTGTCTGTTCTGTCTCTTTCTCTTTTCTGTCTGTTTGTTTGTCTGTCTGACTCTCTCTCTCTCTCTCTCTCTCTCTCTCTCTCTCTCTCTCTCTCTCTCTCTCGTCTCTCTCTCTCTCTCTTCCTCTCTCTCTCTCTCTCTCTCTCTCTCTCTCTTTCTCTCTGTCTCTGTCCCTCTTCCCTTTCTCTGTCTCTGTCTCTCTCTCTCTCTCTCTCTCTCTCTCTCTCTCTCTCTCTCTCTCTCTCTCTCTCTCTCTCTTCTCTCTCTCTCTCTCTCTCTCTCCTTCTCTCTCTCTCTAACTCTTTAATCTCTAACTCTCTCTGTTTTCATAGATAGATAGTTAGGTACTCTGATAGATAGAGAGACAGATAGATTTATAGATAGATAGAGGGAGACAAAAAGAATCTTACGTAAAAAGAGTGAGCGAGAGAGAGAGTGAAAGAAGGAATTAAGAGAGAAATAGCGATCAAGATAGACATAAAATACGATGGAAGATAAGAAAAGAGGAAGGAAAGAGGAAATGAGAATAAATGATGAGGATGAGAGAAAGACGGAGGAGGAAGATAGATAATGAAGAAAAAGGGATAATATTTCTAAACCTTTGGCAAAAGTTTACCTAAAAATAATTACCTGAGGATAATTCCTAGTCCAAATTTCTATCTATCTATCTATTTATCTTTGTCTCTCTCTCTGTCTTCCTTTCTCTCTCTCTCTTTTTGTCTTCCTTTTCTCTCTCCCTCTCTCTCTCTTTATCTGTCTACCATCGATCTATATCTATATCTATCTACTTATCTATCTATCCATCTATATCTACTTGTCTATCTATCCATATCTATCTCTATGTCTAGCTACCCATTTGTATATATGTCTATTTATCACTCTATATCTATATCTGTCTATCTATTATCTATCTATCTATCGATCTGTCTACTTCTCTCTCTTCCTTTCGTTCTTCTTATCCCTCTCCCTCTTTCTTCACTTCTTTCATAAAGATGCTTCTCCTCTCCTTCGTTTTCTCTCATTTCCTTCATTCTCTCTTCTATCGCTCTTCTTTCCGGGAGATTTGCATACATTTCCTTCGAAACTAATCTCCTTATCGTTATATTTCTTGCCTTGCTGGACTCATGACTGTGGATATGCGGGTTTTGATGATGATGGTGACAATGACAATGGTGGTGGTGATGATGACAATGATGATGGTGATGATGACAACGTAATGGTGATAGTTATGATATTGATGATAATGATGATAATGACGATGATAATGATAAACACGCACCACGCATTTTTGTTTTGTGCATTACATATATATATATATGTATATATATATATATATATATATATATATATAATATATATATATATATATATATATATTATATATATATATATTTATAATTAGAGAGAGAGAGTAGAGAGAGAGAGAGAGAGAGAGAGAGAGAGAGAGAGAGAGAGAGAGAGAGAGAGAGATAGAGATACAATTATACTTTCCATCTTAATTCCCCGAGACCCATTATTCTCATCACGAGGGCCAATTGATATGCAAATGAGAAGTGAATAAAGATACACAAGAGCTGTAGCAAATGTTTTCCTTAATAGCCCTTGACGGTTCCATTTCCGGATAAACGAAGTAATCGGATAACTGAAGCAATCGGCTTGCGTTATGTTACTTCATTTATTCGTGTCTTTGGTTATTGATCGGCAGGTGTGTGAAGGGTGGGAAAGAGGGTGAGTTATGAAGTGGATAATTTTTTTTTTTTTTTTTTTTTGTCGATTTTTCTCTCCCTCTTCTTTCTCTGTGTTTTTCTTGTTTGTCTTGTCGTATGTCTGCCTGTCTGTCTCTGTCTCTCTCTCTCTCTCTCTCTGTCTCTCTCTCTCTGTCTCTCTCTCCTCTCTCTCTCTCTCTCTCTCTCTCTCTCTCTCTCTCTCCTCTCTCTCTCTCTCTCTCTCTCTCTCTCTCTCTCTCTCTCTCTCTCTCTCTCTCTCTCTCTCTCTCTCTCTTCTCTCTCTTCTCTCTCTCTCTTCTCTCTCTCTCTCTCGCTCTCAGACACATGTGTGTGCATATGGCTATGTCTCTGTTTGTATTTAAGAATATGTTTGTGTGAATTCAATTACATCTATATACATATAACTTATCAAACGTAAAAGCATCACAAAACCACGATAACAACAGCAATAACACACACACACATACAAAACAAAACACAAACAACACACATACACAAACCCAACCAACAAACACACAAACATACATACACAAACCCAAAAAACAAAGATAAACAACAAACAACACACACACATACACAAACAAACAAAAAAAGGCAAAAAACACACACACACAAACAAACAAAAAACACACACAACACAAGACCCAAACAACACACAACCAAAACACGTCTTGATAATCTGCCCTTCCCTCCTTCCTACCCCTCTCCAAGCCCCCCTCCCCCCCAGCACCCCTCCTCCCCCTCCCTCACCCTCTCAACCCCTTCAAGCAACCTCCCCCCCCTCCCCCCCCCCACCTCCATCATTAATCTGAAGCCACGACGTTCGAACAATCAATTATTTGTTTCTGCTCTGATGGCAAATTATGATTGTTCTCTAGGGCAGCAGAAGGAGAGGGAAGGAAGGAGAGGGATGGAGAGGGGAGAAGGGAAGAGAAGGAAAGGCGAGGGAAAGAGGAGGGAAGGAGAAGGGAGGGAAGGAGGGAGGGAAAGGTGAAGGAGGGAGGGAGGAAGGAGAGGGAAGGAAGGAGAGGGATGGAAAAGGAAGGAAGAGAGAGAAGGAGAGGGAGGGAGAGGAGAGGAAGGTGAAGGAGATGGAGAGAGAAAGAAGGAGAGGGATGGAGAGGAAAGAAGGAGAGGAAGGAAGGAGAGGGAGGGAAGGGAGAAGGAGAGGGACAAGAGAAAGAAGAGAGAGGGAAGGAAGGAGAGGGATGAAGAAAGAGGGAAGGAAGGAGAGGAAGGAAAGGAGAGGAGGGAAGGGGAGGAAGGAGAGGGAAAGAGGGAAAGAAGAGAGGGAGAGGAAGGAGAGGGATGGAGAGGAAAGGGAGGAGGAAGGAGAGGGAAAAAGAAAGAAGGAGAAGGGAGAGAAGGAGAGGGAAGAGAAGGGAGAGAAGGAGAGGAGATGGCAGAGAAAGGAGAGGAAAGGAGAGAGAAGGGAGGAAAGGAAAGGAAGGGAGAGGGGAGGAGAGGAAGGAGAAAGAAGGAGAAGGGAAGGATGGAAGAGAGAGGGAGAGGGGAGGAGGGGAAGGAGAGGGAAGGAGAAGGGAGGAAGGAGAGGGAAGGGAATGGAGGAGAGGAAGGAGAAAAATAAAGGGGGAGGGAGAGAAAAAGAGAGGAAAATATAGAGAAGGAGGGGGAAGGAGAGGAAAAGAGAGGAAAGGAGTGGGAAGTGGAAGGAAGGAAGAGAAGGAGAAGGATGGAGAGGGAAGGAGAAGAAAGAAGGGGGAGGGAGAGGAAAAGAGTATAAATGAGTGGGAAGGGGAAGGAAGAGAAGGAGAAGGAAGGAGAGGGAAGGAAAAGAAAGAAGGGGGAGGGAGAGGAAAAGAGAGAAAAGGAGTGGGAAGGGGAAGGAAAGAGGAGAAGGAACGGAAGGAGTGGGAGAGAATAACCGAATGTGTGTGTTTATTCATCTGTGCTTTATTTAAAGAGATGAAGAGATTAAGTTAGGATTATGGAAACACACAGACGTGCACACACACACACACACACACACGGACATACACAACACACACACAAACCACACACACAACACACACACACACACACACACACACACACACACACACCACACACACACAACACACACACGCACATACAAACAAAACACACATACGCACACACGCACACACACAAACACACACACACACACGCTCTATACTCTAATTCTTCTAATTCTTCTCCCTGTTATTTCCTTTATTCTTTTCTTCTACGTAAATTCTCCTTTTCTCTCCTTTGATCAGGAATTAATTATCACCTCTTCCATTTCTCCCCTTCCTCCCTCCGTCTTACATTCTCATTACTTTCGTTCTTAATTTCTTCTTCTGCTTCTTCCCTATTCTCACTCCCTCCTTTTTCTTTTTCTTTTTTCTTTTTTTCTCTCTCTCTCTCTTATTCGCTTCGTCTTTGTTCTCGCCTCCCTCGCTCTGGTTATTCCTAATTACTCTTATTTCCTTTCCCTTTTCTTGTTTCTATCTCTTTCTCTCCCATTCTCTCTCTCACGTTGTTATCTCCCCCTTCGCTTCACCGTCTGTTTGGTAAATTAATTGAGTAACTTCCTCTCCTTTTTTTCTCATTTCTGAAGTTCGTTGTGACTTCGAGACGAATCGGAATCTCCCAGTTATTTTATTTATTTATTTATCTATTATTTTTTTTGTTGTTCTCCGTCACTTCTCAATCGGAATCTCCCAGTTCCTTGTTTTATTTATTTATTTATCTATTATTATTTTTGTTGTTCTCCGTCACTTCTCAATCGGAATCTCCCAGTTCCTTGTTTTATTTATTTATTTATCTATTATCATTTTTTTTTGTTCTCCGTCACTTCTCAATCGGAATCTCCCAGTTCCTTTTATTTATTTATTTATTTATTTATTATCTTTATTATTTTTATTATTCGCCGTCACTTTTCATTGAAATGCTACGTAGTTTTCTCTTTTCTCATTTCTCCTCATTTCTGAAGTTCGTTGTCACTTCTCATTGAAATTATTCTTAGCTTCCTATTTCCTCATTTCTCATCACTTCTGAAGTTCGACGTCGCTATACGAAACTTCCTCTCTCTCTCTCTCCTCATTTTCTCTCCTCATTTCCAGGAGGTCGTCATCACTTCTGTTCGAGTCGACTCGAATCTATAAGAAAAGTTCCTCTTTTCTCATTTTTTCTCTCATTTCTTTCATTGAATTTCACTTTTTCTTTTCGGAGAGCTTCGGAACTTCCTTTCTCGCCTCATTTTTCTCCCTCATTTCTTAAATAGATCTTTTCGCGAAGCTTCAGAACTTCCTCATCTATTTTCGTTCCAAGAGAGAGTAAATCTGAGCTTGATGTCAAAAAAAAAAAAAAAAAAAAAAAAAAAAAAAAAAAAAAAAAAAAAACGAAAAACATAGTTACGATGTAAACAGATATAATGATTATCATTTGGTTTAAGGCTTATCAATTTTTATATCAATTTCATCTCAAATACACACATTCTCTCTCTCACTTACTCTCTCTCTCTCTCTCTCTCTCTCTCTTCTCTCTCTCTCTCTCTCTCTCTCTCTCTCTCTCTCTCTCTCTCTTCTATCTTTCACTCACACACACATATATGTAGATAGATATAGATGGGCAAATATAGATATATTGCAATTACCAAGGTGATCACCTTCTAATGATAAATCAATTAAAATAATCGAAAATCTAAAGAAAAAATACCATGTAAGAAGAGAGAGAGAGAGAGAGAGAGAGAGAGAGAGAGAGAGAGAGAGAGAGAGAGAGAGAGTAGAGAGAGAGAGAGAGAGAGAGAGAGAGAAGAGAGAGAGAGAGCGACAGAGAGAGAGAGAGAGA
>NW_020869205.1:0-12500 GCF_003789085.1 Penaeus vannamei
TGTGTGTATGTATATATATACATATGTTAATATATTTATATGTGTATATGAATTCCTTTATATAATAAATGCTTTTTTTCAGCACTTGGAGACCTGACAAATCCTGTACTTCCTTTGGACAACATCAAGCGTGAAATGCTTTTTTGAGGTCGAGAATAGATTGGGGAACACCCGAGAGGGATACAGAATACATCTCGCAGGACAGGCTGGAAACCACAGATGCTTGTAATGTGTATTTTCTGACAGGAGATTGTGACTTGCATCATTCTCAGGTGTGCAGGACTCGGTCACTGCCGAGGAGGGTCAAGCCCAGAGAAAGCTGGAATCCAAGCCCTCCTCACAGGCGACTGCAGTCCACTCAGATCCTGTTGGGATGCAGGAGCACTAGGCTGAGTATTTTGAGCAGTTGTACCAGGTTGATTCACCAACAGTTAACTTGGATGTTGCTCTTCTGAGTCTGGAAAGTCTAGTGGTTGCTCTAGTTGTATTTAGCAGACACGAAGCCCCTGGATCTTAAGGTCTCCAGGATCAAAACCAAAATCCAGGACTTTGTGGCTTCCTAGGAGAACCTGTTCTGTCAGTGCATGCTGGTGGTGAGGACATTGAAGTCATCTCGAGGTTTACATACCTTGTGAGTGTAGTTTATGACACCGGGCTACATAACTGCATTGGTAAGAGTATATGTGTATGTATATGTATGTATATATGTATATTCATATATGTATATATGTATGTGTATGTATATGTGCAACACTTCGCTGCTTTTTATGTTAGCCTCGTCTTCTCTCCTCTTCTAACTTGTTTTCCTATTTATATATTATGTTCATGTTTGTGTCACCTTCATCTTTAATCTCTTTTTCTGTCAGCCTCAGAGGAACTCAACAGCTCTTGACATTGCATCTTTGCAATAAACCTCTCTCCTTCATCCCTCCACCGTTTTTCATTGGCAACTGTTGCATAGCCATTACATGCAACACCTGTTTCTTTGCCACGCTCTATGCTGGCACTGTTATTTCTGTTGTATTTTTATTATTTATCATATTTATGTCCTGTTATTTGTGTATTTACATTATGTGTACTATGCTTCCTTTTCGTCTCCCGCCCTCTTTCACGTCAGACCAAGTTGTCACAGGATTAATCTCCCCACGTATGTTTTATATACTGTTTTATTCTTTTATCCAATTTCCCCTAAATTCACATCACCTCATCCCTCACCTCATCTGCTCCCATCTTCTATTTAGATTTATTTCCCCTTCATCATCCATCTGTCATGCCCTTATATCTCTCCCTCTGCCCAGGAACTCCGCACCTCTTTCTCTGCATTTTTTTTTTTTTGTTTGCAGCAATAAGATATATATATATATATATATATATATATATATATAATATATATATATATATATATATATATATATATATATATATATATATATATATATAATATATATATATATATATTATATATATATATATATATATATATATATATATATAATATATATATATATATATATATATATATATATATATATATATATATATATATATATATATATATATATATATATATATATATATATATATTATATATATATATATATATATTATATATATATATATTATATTATATATATATATATATATATTATATATATATATATATATTATATATATTATATTATATATATTATATATATAATATATATATATATATTATATATATATATATATATATATATATATATATATATATATATATATATATATATATATATATATATAATAATAAGGCTTCGTTCACTGTAGAATTTGCTTAACATAAAATAAATAAATAATAAAAACCGAAATAGCAAAAGTTTTCCTTTCACTTGTTCTTTTGCCACCCAGTTATTCTTAAAAAATATATAATAAAAAAAAAAAACAACGACGTATAACTTATAAAAAAGAGGTATTTACGTTAACTTTTACTTTAGCCTATGGATTCAATTGTTCACGAACCACCAGCACTGCAGCAGTAACATACAGCAACGTTCTTGTGCGACAAAGTCGAAAAAAATGACCTTACACTCAGTTGTACAATCGTTAGCATGCCACTCAGGGTAGACCCATTTTACCTGGGTTTACCTTGCGTGGCGTTTACCTGATCCCCATAGCGATTCCATGATTGAGCCTCGATCACAGGTTCCTCGAGTATGGCTCCGATTGGTGTCTTGTATAGTCTGAGCTTCATTTGTGTTGTATATTGTGTGAATCTGTGTAATGTGGCAGAGAGGGCATACCTAGACCCCAAGGTTCAAGGTTTTTTCTTGTGTGATTAAATAGATTATTTGACACCTTCCCCACGATGGACTTGACTCGACACATGGCCCTTGGTGCACTACCTTGGGGTGTAGTCGCACAGTGCCTACTTTGGGCTAGTGATTTTGATTGCAGGCCAGAGTGCTTGCAATTAAAAACACGACGCACTTGATTACCTGGCGGTTTCACTGCGAGATGCTCGGCTGAACACATAAGGGCTCTGGCCCATTCGGCAGGATTCCGACCCGACCACACTACACTGAGACTGGTCTGTGTGCCTTCCTTTTTATACCATTTCCACCTTTTCATCATTCATTCACCGATTAGAAACTCTCTGATCACGGTTTTTCACTTGTTCCCTCCCCCAAGACGAAGGCAAAATGCACGGTCATGGCCAAAAAGATCGACAGAAAGACCCTCCCACGATCGTGTGAGAATGGAGTCACTGTTCTTGATGTTTACAAGCCACTCAAGTCACGGATCGTCAAGATCCGTGTCTCTGTGCCTGAGGAAGCTCAGAAAATTTTCTTGAAGGGTTCATGATGCATGTTGCACTAGCAAAGGTCATTTCTTCGCCAACTGCAAAGAAAGCATCAAATGCTGCAACAGCGAGGGACTGCACGTAGCAGTTGGTGGATCCTGTCCTAAAAGTAAGGAGCTATTAAAAGCAGAACGAACAAAGACACAGCTCTGACCTACGCCACAACTGCCAGTTGCCGTATTCAGACCAGCACACCCAGACGACCCACAACTTCCTCTCAGACAACTCACACCACCAAACCCACACCTTAAGACCTAACACAAACCGAAAAATACAAGCCATAATACACGTAAGTTTGCTCACTGCAAAATACAGCAATAAGAAATTTGCAATCATTGTCCTGATTACGCTACAGAAAAACGGATTCCCCAGCATTTCCCCAGGGGAAATCTTTGAGGACGACAATCTTTACATTCCCGAATATGCCACGAACACCAAAACCATGGATAATGAGTTGACAGACACACCGAGCCTCATTGTTCCATAAAACACAGACACCTTGTTTTGCAACCACAGCCTCAACATAAACCCAGAGAAACCACGCAAGCTCCTGACTCCACAAAGAACACAGAACAGAAATGCAAACAGATCTCGCCAATTTACACGCACAAAAAAAAACAACAACAAGGATCTCCAGATCCCTCACCCTCGTCTTCACGGGATAGATGCGTGTCCGTGCGAGATTATGGACTTTGTTGTATTGTGTAATGAGTGGAGAGTGTCGTTTTGTGTGTTGTGGTATGGTTGTGTGTGTTGTTTGGGGATGTCGCGGGCCATCTGTATGTCTGTGTACCACCATCCATGGTTTCGGTGTTCGTGGCGTATTCGGGAATGTAAAGTTTGTCATCTTCAAAGATTTCCTCTGGGACAACAATGTATTTTGCAGCGATTAAACTTACGTGTAAAATGGCTTGTATTTATGAGTTTGTGTTAGGTGTGGTGTGGGTTTGGGGGTAGTATAAATATGAGTGTTTTATATTTATGTTATACGTTTGTGTATTTTAAAAATAAAGTAGAATAAAAAAAAATGTTCTGTGATTCTGTTCATGTTTTTTTTTTTTTTTTAAGTGACCCACTGAACCTCGCTCCCAGCTCATCGGAACTGGGAAGCAGGCAGGCGAGGTTTGTACCTGCAATAGGCAATCATAGCGAGACTTGCTCTCACTATGATAATCCCTAGCGCAAAAAAAAAGTTTAATTAAATTTGTTCAAAGGTGGCTAGTATGACCAGCTCTAATACAATAAAATAAATAATAATACAATAAATAATAATAATACAATACGCTCTAATACGCTCTAACAATAAAACAACCAAACGTGCGTGCTCTCCAACCCCTTCCGCATAGCCATGACAAACCAAAAAACACCAAGCAAGGGGCCTTGCTCCCCTACTTTATTGCTTTCACTAATTTCAGTTTCAGGTAGCTAGCTACCCTTAGCTTCCCCTCTCCTAGCACTAAGGAGTCCTTCCCTCTTCCCATTAGTTCATTACATTTCGATTTACTTACATGTTACTATTCCCTTGTTTATTCACATCACATCACTTTGCGTCCGAACTCTCACGCTGACATCATCACATAGATTATACCCCCACATACTCACCCTCACACACCCTTTATTAACCACACAACACCTGCACATCTCTCAGGCACTCAGTCACCTCACCAGCCATGTCACACTCATGCCACGACACAACAACGCTTACACCATTCCTTGCTCTTTGTCATTCCATACTCCCTTCACCATACTTGCAAGTTTGCATTTGTTTATTTTCTGTTTCATTTATTTAAAAACAATTACAGAACAAAACAGAAGAGCGACCCACTAAACCTCGCTCTCAGCTCCTAGGAGCTGGAAGGGAGGCAGGCGAGGGTCTCACCTGCAATAGGTTATTATAGCTTTATCACTCCTACTATGGTAGGACCTAGCAGGCGAAAAAGAAAAAAGTGTCTCTTATTAAATAGACCTGGCTCAAAAACAACTAAAAAAGAAATGTATGCTTTTGGCAGATGTTTTGCATACATTTGACCTGGGAGTAACTGTATGGGTGTTTCCCACAGGTATGGCTGGGTGCTGACGGTTTGTGGAGATCAACGGGGAGGTGAGGCTCCCCGTCGGCAAAGGACTGGGCAGTCCTTGCGTTTCTGCTGCTGCTGTTGGAGTCAGGTGGATGATCGTGCGATGCTGATCTCGGCCCGGATGCTGGAGCTTAAGGGCACTGTCGGTTCGCCCAGCCACACGACCCCACACTCCATACGGTCAGCCAGTGAGACAGCGACGTATTGGGTTTCACAAGAATTGTGTGTAAACTTTTAAGAATAAACACTAAAGCCATTTACATGTGTATTATCACTCCTGTTCAAGAACATCTCTTACACTCTACCTCATTCTCTCTCCCTTCCATCCTCCCTCCCTCTCACCCTGGCTTATCTCTTTCTGTCTCTCCCCCCATCCCCTACTCTCTCTCTCTCTCTCTCTAACTCCCTTTCCCTCCCCCCGGCCCTCTTTATCCTCCCTTTCTCTCTCTCCCTCTCTCTCCCTCTCTCTCCTCGCTCTTCTGCTCTCCGTCTTCTCTCTTCTTCTCACCTGCAGCAGGTTATTATAGCTTAATCACTCCTACTATGGTAGGAAGGACCTAGCAGGCAAAAGAGAAAAAAAGGGTCTCTTAAACAGACCTGGCTCAAAAACAACTAAAACAGAAATGTATGCTTTTGGCAGATGTTTTGCATCCATTTGAACTGGGAGTAACTTTGTGGGTGTGAGTTCCCTCCCTCTCTCCTTCCTCTCTTTCCCTCTTTCCCTCCCTCCTCTCTCCTCTCTTTCCCTTTGTCCCTCCTCTCGCTCTTTCCTCTCTTCCTCCTCTCTCACTCCCTCTCTCTCTCTCTCACCCCTCTCACTCTCCTCTTCTCTCTCTCTCTCTCTCTCTCTCCTCTCTCTCTCTCTCTCTCCTTCTCTCTCTCTCTCGCTCTCTCTCTCTCTCTCTCTCTCTCTCTCTCTCTCTCTCTCTCTCATCTCGTCTCTCTCTCTTTATCTATCTATCCGCTCCTCTCCTTCCTCATTTCCCTCTCTATCCTTCCTCAATTTCCTCTCGTCGATATCTCTTCATCCTCTCCGGTTTCCTCTCCTTACCTCCAATATTCCCAGTCTTCATCACACCTCGTTATCCCTCATCGAGTTCCTTCACTCGCAAATTTCCCTCATCTCCCTCATCTCCTCTGCCCTCGAGTCATCCTTCCGTCAATTTTCCCGGTCTCATCCACTCCCTGCTCACTCTCTCGCTCTCTCCTCCTTTCCGTTTGTCCCTCCCTACTCCGCTCTTTCCTCTCTCGGACCCCCTCACTCTACCCACTCCTCGCCCGTCTATTCTCCGATCTCCTCTCAATCATGCCTCTCTATCTCGATCAGTCTTCACCGGATTCACTCTCCGAGCTTTCTCATTCATCATTCAATCAGTCTTCCGGTCATCGAGTGCAGTAAGGCATCTATCAAGCTCCTCATGAGAGTCTGACTCGTCCTCCCGTTTCCTCGTATGAAACCGTCGGTCGTCGTTAAGTTCTCTCCTTCTCGTCACCTCTCGTCCCTCTACCGTGGTCCCTCTCCGTGACTCCAGGGAATTGTTTCCCTCATGACTCTCGACCTCCATCATCACTCCAACAATTCCACCTCGATCTACTCTCCGTCGTAGGAGGGAGGCATCGTCTCTCTCTTCTCTCGTCATCTCTGTCCGCGTCGAGACCCTCTCCGCTCGCCTAACGACGGAGCCATCGCCGTGCCTCTCTCCCGCTGGCGCACCGCTCGACCATGCCTCCTCCCCTCCGTCTGGCTCTCTCTTCCTCAATCGTGTGTTCACCTGAGCGCCCGCTCTCTCTTCTCTTTCCTTTGTCCCCCTCCGCCTCTTTCTCTCTCTCCTCTCGTCTCTCGAGAATGACCCGCTCCATCCGCGCGGGGCTCTCCCTCAAGATGATGGCTAAGTCTAATCTGTCCTTCTCAGTGAGGTATAGCCCCACTCGGTCTGCACTCCTCGTCGTTTCTCTCGCATCTCTCCTCGCCATCGTCGTCTCTCAGGAAGATCTCGCTCTCTCCACTACAATGCTCTTCTCTCATCTCTCTCTCTCGTCCATCNGAGAGAGAGAGAGAGAGAGAGAGGGAGACAGAAAGAGTGACAGAGACAGACCGAAAGAGAGACCATAACAAAGACAGACACACCCACATTAAAAAAAGATGCCAACACGAACACAGCTGGTGACATCCCCCCCCCAAAAAAAAAAAAAAAAAATCCAGCCGGGCCAAATGTCAACGTTGCCACAAAGAATACGAATGGAAACGTTGCCTCATTTCCTAAACAAACTCCCTTGTCTGATATTGCGGGGTTGCTCATGACACAGACACACACGCTCATCTCTGGACGCGGTTACTCTCCGTGTCCATGTCCATCTCTTCGTCGTTGTCCTCATTGTCCTTATTCTCTATTCGTAACCTTTTCTTTGTCTGTGTCCTTCGTTGGATGGTCCTTCTCTTTTATCTTTCTGTTCTTCTCTCTATGCTCGTTCTTTCTACCTTTCTGTCTTTCTCTCTATGGTCGCTTTGCTTATCTTTCTCTTCTTCACTCTAAGGTCGCTCTCTCTACGTTTCTGTCCTTCTCTCTATGGTCGTTCTACTTATATGTTTGCTCTTCTGTCTATGGTCGTTCTTTCTACTTTTCTGACCTTCTCTCTACCATTTCGTCGCTCTCTCCAACGAATGTGACAAAGGTTGCAGTGTCATGTCATATATCAGCTCCTCACAGCCTCGTCTGTCGGTCTCTTTATTTACTTTTCCTTCTGTCGGTTTGTGTTTCTTATCTCTTATATATTCTTATCTGTTTGGTTCTTTCTTTTGGTTTTAACTCTCCGTCTGGATTTCTCTCTCTCTCTCCCCTCCCTCCCTCTTTCTCTCATTCTCTATTTATCTGTCTCTGTCTCTCTCTCCCTCTCTGTCTCTCTCTTCCTCTCTTTCTCTCTCTCTCTCCCCTCCCTCCTCCTTTCTCTCATTCTCTCTTTCTCTGTCTCTCTCTCTCCCTCTCTTTCTCTTCTCTCTCTCTCTCACCCTCTCTTTCTCTTCTCTCTTCGTAACTTCGTAACCATCTTGCGGGTCATTTCCCTTTCATTGGCACTTGTCATAAATCGGATCTTCCCTCCACCGCCCTTTTCCTCTGCATCTCCATTTTCCCCCAATTGTGAAGACAACAATCAGGAGATCTATTATAAAGTCCATTTCCTATGACGCGTAAACACCCATATGTTTTTTTGGTTTTTTCTTCATTAGCCTCGACAGGACTCCTATTTCACTGGCAACCCGGCGCGTGTCTCTCGGCGTCACCCGTCGGTCCCCGCGACACCTTCGCCCTTCACTGACAGCGGCGGCGACGAGACCATCCATACCGCCGCCGCCGCCGCAGCCCCGTCGGCGACTGCGAGGAGAAATTCCTGCTCCAGAAGGACACAGAGAGCGTTTTGGCGTCGCGCTACAGCGGGGCCTTGTCAAAGCGGCCGGGATATTCTCCCAACGCTGCATCGGGTGGACGCGTCGGGGCGGTTCCCTTATCTCTTATCGGCCCAAATGGGGGAGAAGGGAAGGAGGAACGGATGCCAAGGGGGGGACGGGCTCAGGACGCGGGGTGAGGACGGGGCGGGGGTGGCGTGGGAGTAATGGGGGTGCGGTGGGTTGGGGAAACGGCCGTTGGGGGGAGCCCGGGGGTGGGGTGGGGGGGCCCGGAGCGTGGAGAGGGGAAACACCATAACCCTCTGTCTCCATCATCCCGCTGCCTGATCCCGCCCACATGACGGATGGGGCGCCGGACTGGCCGCCGGCTCCTCGCCCGCTTTATTGCCCGCCATACATCTCCCATCGGAAAAATCGTCCCCCGAGTGCGCCTCATAATAGGGAAATTCATTATGAGGCGACGCCGAGGAAGGGACGAGGCCGGGCAGGAAATTACCTCGACGTCAGGGCTCTCCTTTCCTTTCCTCGCCTCACGCCCGCCCTCGCGCCATGTATCAGGTCCCTCGTTGGATGACGTCCCTTCCTCGCCCGCACCTCAGCCCACCGCCTTCCACCTCAACTTTAGTCTCTCCACTCCTTCCCCCCCCCCACCCCACCCCNATAAACATACACCATTATCTAATAAATATCTATGAAAATATTTTGCCATAAACCATTTATCAATAAAATATCAATAGACTAAAAATTATAAACTTTCACTCAAGGCTTCACAGAGCTCTTCCTCACGTGCAATGTTCCTCGCCACTGCACGTGAATGCATTCCTTCCCTGGTTCGCTCGCCATTGAACTTTCGCCCCGCTGTCCACGCTCAAACATACGTGTTCACGGGAGCGGTTCAAACTTGCTGAACACACCACTAACCTACCCTAAACTAGACAATCTATTTAAAAAAAACTGACACTGTGTTTTCAGTATACACGCACACACAAAAAAAAAAAAACAGGAATAACAAGGTACATGTAAGGTTATTTAACAATTTACACAGAGTAAGAAATGCTTTGTAATGAAATCCTGATGAAATAAAAATCATAATTTATGATTGCATTTTGAATAAATGTTCACACTGTACATTTTGCCGGTTGTTTAATAAATCATCAGACCTTACAATGAACAAATATATAAATAGCATGCATGAATTAATTCTGTTGAAAAAACATTTTTCTGATCATTGTCAAAACAAACTAAAAATAATGGCTCTGCGTGTGTGTGTGTGCGCACGCGCGTGTGTGTTAGTATAATACATTATATAAACATAATTAAGTCATAAAATCCGGTTCTAAGGATCAGCTGCGCAACATAAAATGTATATCAATTCAAAAACCAGATTATACTTTGACATTTCGACGCATTTTTCCTTTTTTCTCTTTTTTATGCCGATGACGAGACTGTCTCCCCGCACGGCTGTCGCGCGCCGGTGACGTCCCACGTACGGCCGCGCGTGCATGTAATTGCGAGCGGGAATGTGTGGTTTGTCTCACAACAATGGCTATTAGCACTCCGCGTCAGGGCGGCCGAGGGTTGCTGGAGACGGCGTGACACTTGCCAGACAACCGCCTGTCACATTGGGTTGCCGCCTCTCCCCCCCTCCCCCTGCCCCCGCCACCGCAACCCTCCCTCGCGCCCTTATCTCCTCCCGGTCGTCCCCTTCCCGGCGCCGGAGGGGAACTTCCAGCCGGGGAGAAAAGGGGGCTTTGCTTTTGCCTTTTGGCGAGACGGACGCTCTGCGCCATCGGTCTCGTCTCCCTTTCGCTATCTGTTTATCTCGCTGCTTTCGCTTCTCTGGCGCCTGCGTTCTCCGTTCGAGACGCCCCCGCCCGTTAGAGGCGCCAGGCACTTCACGCCTGCCTGAGACAGCCGAATGCACTCCCCCGCTCCAACCCCCCCCCCCCCCGGGCGCCCCGCACTATACTTCCCACGTAGGGAGCGATTCGCGAGGCCCCTCCCCGTCACGGCGCGCGGCGCCCTCCTCGCCCGTCACGATTCACGCCCAGCTCTGGTCGGCGGCGTTCTGGCGCGTGTGTGCTCGGCAATGATGGGCGGCGTTTGCAGGGCCTGAAGGGCTGGAGCCACTATGGGCTCACTAGCCCTCGATATGCATCGTGTCTGGGAGTGCTGTGTGTGAGGGTGTGTACTTATTATAATATATATATATAGTTATTATATATGTAATATTAATATATATTATATTCATACTGGTTATATATATATATACATCATATAATATATATGTATCAGTAATATAATAGTATATATAATATAATATACTATAGTCATATTATATCATAGTATATGAGCACAGAGAGAGACGGAGACGCCGGACCGAGCAAAAGCGACGGTACGTGGAGGTGAACGGTGGGGCAGCGTGACGAGCTGGGAGAGAGGCTTTGGGAACGACGAGGAGGGATCCGAGAGGCTGAGGGGTGATGGGATGCTATCTCGCACTGCTGGACAGGTGGATGCAGACGGGGCGTGCCGAACGAGGGGATGCAGGAGAGTGATGGGATGGGGGAGAGTGAGAATAAGAGGACGGAGAAGGACTGAGAGAGGGAGACGAAAAGAAGAGAGACGGGCTCGGGATTGGAGAAGACAGAGGACGAGAGACCGGGAGACAGACGGACGAGAGAGACACGAGGAGAGAGAGATGAGGAGAGAGAGAGAGAGAGAGAGAGAGAGGATGAGAGAGGAGATGAGAGCCAAGAACGACGGAGACGGAGATGAGAGAGCAGAGAGAGGAGGAGAAGACAGGATAGAGAGAAAGATGCGGGGACGCGAGGAGACAGAGATGAGGAAAGATGGAGACAAGAGAAGAAAGAAAAGAAAAGAGCGAAAGAGAAAGAGAAGGAAAAAGAAACGAGAGAAAGAGAGAGAGGCGATTTTGAAGACGGATGAAGGTGAGAAGCTGTAGATGACGAACCGAGACGACTTGTCGTTGGTGTCAGTCGCCGAAGTTGGAGGAAGTCATCCTGCGCTGCTGTCTGTTCATTCTCTTCACGGAGAGAGCAGCTTGGTTACGACTCGCCTTCAAAACCCTTTCTCGCGCCCGGGGCCAAATAAACCCTTCCAGCCCCACCAATACCTCCAGAAGCACCGGCGTTTGCCAACCCGCCCAATGGGCATTCCGAAGATTGGCGCCTGGCTACGCCCACGCCCCACCCCCTCAGTCGGACCCCCAGACAACGCAAAATCCTGTGAGAAAGCGGCGGTCCGGCCGAGCAGCGCGCTCCCCCGGCCCGCCCCTTCGCCGCCCACGCAAATGCCTAGCGCGGGTATTCGGGACTCGCCTGCTCTATTGTGCCGGCTACTCGGGGGAGGCGTCTGCGGCATTCCAGACGCGGTGGTGAAGGCCATACTGCGAGTGGCGTGCAAGATGCGAGTGGGCGGGCGGAACGTCTGCGCGTCTTCGTGGAGGGGAGGATGGCGGCCGGGACGTCGTGATGGGGAGTGGGCCGGATGGGGCGGCCGGGGACGTCGGTTATGGGGAGTGGCGCGCGGGACGTCGGGATAGAGGGAGTGGGGCGGAGATGGCGTCTGGGAGCGGGGCGTGATGGGGAGTGGGGGCGGCCGGGGACGTCGATGATGGGGAGTGGGGGCGGCCGGGGACTACCGTATGGGGATGGCGCGGCCCGGGGGACGTCGTGATGGGGAGTGGGGCGAGAGTGGGGCGGCCGGGGACGACGTCGGGGGGAGTGGGGCGGAGTGGGGGCCGGGGACGTCGCGATGGGGAGAGGGACCCCGGCGGCGCGAGGATTTACACATGCAAATGGACTTAGAATGTCGAGACTCGTCCGCGCAACCTCATTAGAGTTCTCCCCTTTGGCGCGCCCCGGGGCACTCCCTCCCCTTCCCCCGCCGCTCCGCCCTTCCCCAGGACCCCTGCCCGGCCCTGCCTTCGACCCTCCCCGCCCGCCCTCACGCCCTCCCATCAGGCGTCCAGGGAGCCCCCGATGCCGCCCTCGCCGCACGTCAAGGGTGATCGGCGGAGGACGCGCCGCGAGTGCCATGAGCGGAGCCTCCAACCCGCGCCCGACGAGGTCCTGCTGCGGGAGCGACATTTTGCTTTCGGGATAAAAGAGAAGCGAATAATGAGAAAATGCAGCGAAAAAACTATAAAAAAAACCCA
>NW_020869205.1:22500-37500 GCF_003789085.1 Penaeus vannamei
ACCACCCCCTCCTTCCCTCCATACCTCCCCATTCCTCCTTCCCTCCATACCACCCCCTCGTCCTCCCTCCATACCTCCCCCTCCTCCTTCCCTCCATACCTACCCCTCCTCCTTCCCTCCATACCTCCCCCCTCCTCCTCCTCCTTCCCTCCACACCTCCCCCTTTCTCTACACCAATTAATTCTCCGCCGCGCGCCGACTCCCTGGGTGGGCCCGAGTCCACCCGTCACTCAGTAAACACTGCGCCTGAATATTCACAAGTAATTTAGCTGAAAAGACATCTTTACGTGGCATAATGACGAAGCCTGTTTACCTGTTGCTGCAGCATCCCTTAATTACACTGTCGCTTATATTTTACACATTATCCGGGGTTGCTATTAGTAGCGACATCCCGCTAACTGGGAATTGTTAAACGCTAAACACGCTGGGTCTGTGTCGGGTCTATACTCGGGAGCTAACTTCACGTTTTAAAAAGCGCGTGGAATTAGTTACAAAGGCGATTTACCTGACGCGAAGGCAAGAGAGGCAATGCTTTCAAGCCCACAGCAAACACGAGAGTAGAAGAGAAGGAAACGTGGTATCACAACGGCAATTAGTGGCCGGAGGGACGGAGTGTGAAACAGCTCAGCTTTTAAACACCCAAAAACCGAGCTAAATTAAGACAAGTGCCACTGGCAAAGAAAAGAAAAAGATTCGGGTTTCATTATGTGTAGGCCTATTCACGGCTGGCCTACCGCTTCTCTTGTTACTGTCGACACCAACGCCACTCACCGCAGCTACAGGAAAAAAAATCTTTAACACTTCTGTCTCCTCAGCCTTACTGGGACGATCTGTCTTCGCGAACCCGCCTCTGAAGCCACGGCAGAATGCTTGGGTCCCTTCGCCTTGCATATTAATCTCCCTGTATTTACCACTGGTTCCCGGGAGACGCGGCCCTGGAACTTTTCTGACGTGTCATTTGTCATGGCAGGAATTTCCATTTCTTGTTGAGGGGAATTTGGGAAAAAAGAAGAAGCAGGGTGATGATACAAAAATGTTTTAATGGCGCAAGTTTCGCGACGATACACAAACATTTTAATGGCTCAAGTTTCGTCCTTTCCTCTTACTCTCGGTTTTGGAGTGTCTTTTTGGGAGGAAACTGGCATAGGACTACGTTCTAATTATTAACTGAACACTTAGCAAAACCGCCATACATAGAACTCTATATGCCAAATCTACACCCCAAGAAAAGAAAAGAAAAGAAAACAATATATCCACATTTTTCCTAAACTTTTCGGGGTAATACAAAACTTTAATTGTATAGGCCTATCCTTTTACAACCTCCCCCCCCCCCAGCGCCTGCAGTTTCCCCCTCTCTTTCTGGGTTTTCTGTCACCTCTTTCTCGCCCTTTCTTACTTGTGCTGAAACATCGCCAAGATGCTTTTCGGTTGATATTGACTATTTATTAATTATGATAATGATGATAATGTTAGCAATCCTAATAATTACAATATAAATAATAACAATATCAAAAATAATAATAACATTTATAACAATAATCACAATAATAATAATAACAATAATAATAATAATGATACTAATATAAAACAATAAAAACAACAATGACAATAATAAAACTAGCAATAATAACAACAATAACAATAACAGTAATAATAACAAAAATGTAACAATAACAATAATAATAGTAATAATGATGGTGATGATGATGGTGATGATTACGATGATGGTGGTGGTGGTGGTGTGATGATGATGATAATGATGATAACAATAAAAACAATAACAATAAGAACAATCATACTACGATTTAGTTGTAACAACAGGAAACAGGGACAATAACACTGATAACAATAGCAAAAGCAACAACGATAATAATAATAACAGTAATAGTAATAATAACAACGACAACAACAATGATAATAATAATAATAATAACAATAACAACCACAGCAACAACATCAAATAATAATAAAATTAATAATAATAATATTAATAATGATACACCACCATCTTCACTAACAATGATGATATCAATAATAACAATTCTAATAACAACAGTAATAGCAATTTGCAAAAAATCTGACTAGTGATATCTTGTGGTTATTCTCTCTCTCTCTCTCTCTCTCTCTCTCTCTCTCTCTCTCTCTCTCTCTCTCTCTCTCTCTCTCTCTCTTCTCTCTCTCTCTCTCTCTCTCTCTCTCCCTCCCTCTTATACACACACACACTCACACACAAACGCACATACACAAACAAACACGCACACACACACAAAACACGCACACAAGTAAACAAACACGCACACACACAAACACGCACGCACAAACATACAAACACATACGCACACAAAAACAAACACAAACACACACACAAACAAACACATACATTTATAAACAGGATTGCGAGCGAAGTCGGTTACGAGATCTGGGGCGGGCGGTGTGTGTGCCCCCCCCCCCCAACACACTCCCCACTCCCCCCCACCAAACACCGGAGTGGGAGAGTGTGTGTGTGGAGGGTGGGGTGGGGGGTGGAGGGGGGGTAATATGAGGATTATGTGCAGCCTCCTTTATAAGGATTAGCAACTTTCACATCATACATATATATCATAGAGGATAACCTATAAGTTGCCACGTATTCACATTTCCAGTAGATTCTAAGCTCTCGGAATGGTATGGGTTGAGATATTACAGAACCTTCTAGAATATTTATGAATCAGAATCTATTAATCCAATTTGGCATGAAGGTAAAAAGATCCAATTTATGAATCAGAATCTATTAATCCAATTTGGCATGAAGGTAAAAGGAAAAAATATCCCAAGTTGAAATGGCAGGCTTCGACAATTTTTTTTTTTTTTTTTTTTTTTTTTTTTTTGGCACGTGACATGTAATCTGCTTGGCAAATAAACATAGAGATTCAATTGGATATGCTGTCCTCCTGCCTTCTCTCTCTCTCCCCCTCTCAATATCTTTTGATATTTATGTCTATCGCTCTTTCTATTTTTGTTTTCTCTTTTTTCCCTGCCTCTGTCTGTTTTTTTTTTTTTATCTATCTATCTGCCTGTCTCTCTCTGCCTTTTGCTGTCTGTCTGTCTATCTGTTTGTCTGTCTGTCTGTCTCATCTGTTTTGCTATTGGTCACGATATATACAATATGAGCAAAACAAATTATTTCAAGCGTACGAGAACTTCTTGCCTCCAATAATTACAGTAAAACAAGCAATTCCTATTTCTCGATAGACGTTGTTAGTGTTCAAGAGGGTTACTGTTGATCTGTACAAGCAGTTACGGAGGAAACGATCAATTTTTCTGCATTGTATTTCTTACCCATTGTCCACTACGTTACTATTCATACTTGTAAGGATTCACTCCCGAATTTTCTTTTACTGTATCTCTTCTTTCTCTTTCCTTTCCCTGCATTGTATTTTCATCTCCATTGCTCACTACGTTACTATTCATACTTTGTAAGGATTCACTCCCGAATTTTTCTTTTACTGTATCTCTTTCTTTCTCTTTCCTTTCCCTCCCTTCATCTCCTACTCCCTCCTTCCGCCCTTCCCCCCTTCCTATCTACCTCTTCCCTCCCTCCATCCCTGTACCTTCCTCCCTTCCTATCGCTCTTCTCCCCTTCCTCTTTCCTTACACAATCCTCTCCCTTTCGCCCCCAACCTCCCCTTCTCTCTCTCTCTCTTTCTTCTTTCTCTCTCTCTCTCTTCTCTCTCTCTCCTCTCTCTCTCTCTCTCTCTCTCTCTCTCTCTCTCTCTCTCTCTCTCTCTCTCTCTATCCCTCCCTGCTTCCTCCAATTCCTCCCTACTTCCCTACTTCCCTACTTCCCTCCCTCGTTCTCTCCCTCCTTCCTTCCCCCCTTCTCACCTACTCTCCTTCCCTCTCTCCCACCTCCCACCACCTACCCCCACCACCCACCCACCCACCCTCCTTCCCTCGCCCTCCGTGAAAAAATGGATTCCACAGACAGAAGAAACGGCGGTTCGGGACTCGCTTCCTACCGGGCCTCGTCACCGCTACAGTAGCATGACACCCCCCTCCCCCCCTCCCCCCTCCCCCCTCCCATCTGCGCGCTTGATCCGGCTGTCACTCAAGTTAATTAACTGACACATCTCCCCGCCTGAAGTTCCATTCCCTCTCCGTGTCACCGTGAGAATATTGCTTGTGTGTGGACGCGGATGTGTGCAGGTGACGGAAGGCCAGTCAGAAATACGCCAAGAATGTTTTTTCTTTTCTTTTTTCTTTTTCTTTTCTTTTTGTTTTTTTCAGACGACCTTCCGCTTTTTCTTGAAATACGTACATAAAAAAAAAAACATACATACATACAGTTCTGCTTCTCTGTACCTCCATTCGCTGCGAGATTTCATAATGCTATCCTGACAGCGAAAATTCTCACGGAATGTTAACGTTATTTGACTTCTTAAAGTGACACTCCAAAAACAGTGTCAAAACATTAGTCTCGACACGAGGCGCAGGCGGGCAGGGGCTACAAAGAGATATGCTACAATTCTTTACAACTCGTAAAAATACGTATACACTATGCATTCTGACACACCACCACTGATGTCAATATTTTAAAAGAGGCAGGAGGGAGGGAGGGGGAAGCGAAGAAGACACGTAGTGGAAGAAGGGAAAGGAAGAAAGAAAAAATGGGAGAGAAAGAGAGAGAAGAAGAGGGGAGAAAGTGAGAAAGGAGAGAAAAAGAGAGAGAGAGAGAGAGAGAGAGAGAGAGAGAGAGAGAGAGAGAGAGAGAGAGAGAGAGAGAGAGAAGAGAGAGAGAGAGAGAGAGAGAGAGAGAGAGAGAGAGAGAGAAGAGAGAGAGAGAGAAGAGAGAGAGAGAGAGAGAGAGAGAGAGAGAGAGAGAGAGAGAGAGAGAGAGAGAGAGAGAGAGAGAGAGAGACAGCGAGCGAGCATGAACATGAAAATGTAAAATTCACTGCTCCGTCAACAATGCGAGGACTCGCCCTGTTCTGAAAGGTTAACATCATTAAAAACAAAACGTCTCGTGACAAAAAACAACAAATAACACTCAACCATGCTATATCATCTGCAATAAACAACGAACAGGGCGATGTGCAGCGTGGACTGTGCATATTCTCTATACCTCTGCATTAGTAAATTTCTCAGTGTCCGCTCAATAACAGACCGTGTTTTGGGGAAGTAGCATTGTGAAGTGCCGTGTTTACTTACATTCCGGGCAGTCTGGTTCTCTTTTTTAAATCTTATTATTACTATTTTTTTTTTAATGGAAAATCGCTTCCAACATAAACTGACTAGACATTCTAATACCACCATCAATTTAGATGCTTGAATATTAATTGGTCTCATCAGCCAGTCTTTTACTAATTACTACTGGTCGATGCTAATTACTACTGGTCGATGCATGTCCTACCTAGTATTGCATCATCCTCACCCTCCACATTCTCCTCTCCTCCTTATCCACACCACTTTCATTATCGTCCTGAACCCTCCTTCACCCCAACCCCGTCTCATATCCCGATTCAATATGCTTTTTAGTTCTATTCGTTTCGCTTCACACCCTGTCCTATTCACACTCTCTTCCGCGCTATTCTTGGCTCCGCAGCGTTCCTCTTAACACCTAATGAGACGAGTTTCCAATAAGGCTCATCTCGCGTCGTTAAGATCCTCTGCAACACAACCTCGAGAAGGGTAATTGACATCCTACTTGAGAGCCTCTTGCAGTCCCCTTCGTCGAGAGAGAGATCCTGCCGACACCTCCTGCGAAGGACGGTTATTTACAAGGCGTCTCTGAGGGGGGAGGGGGGAGGGGGACCTGGCGTGTGCTGATCCCACACTTGTGGTTTAGGGTGTAGCCGACGACACACTGAAAACACGGATAACACTTTCATTCGAGGGTCGTCGGCCGTTTAATTATCGGGAAGTGTACCGACAGATATGCTCATATAAGGGATCTGTTCTTAAGGAGCTAATAATAGCTTAGAGGATTCCGTGGGGGGGGGGGATACGGGGTAGGATAGCAAGGCGCGCCAGGGAAGGAGGGGGCGGGGTCTGGCCGAGCTCTCGAAAGGCGCCCAAAACACCCCGTGGCTCCTTCGGGCATCGCGTCCTGCCCGCCTCCATCCCCCCCCTCCCCCCCCTCTCTCATCCCCATTCCTGTCCTATCCTTAAAATCGCGTCGCCTTATCGGGTCTCGGCTCCTCGCTCATAAGACCTACATCACTAAGGGAGAGCACGGGGAAATGAGCCGTATGGTCCGAGGCGGGATGGTCCATGCGGCAGGGTCTGGGTGTTGCAGGTAACCAGAGTCGCCCGTGCAAGGGGTCAAGTGCCTGGGGAAGGGCAGGGGGGGAGGGGAGGTGGAGGGGGTGAGGGGAGTGGGAGGGGGGAGGTGAGGGGAGTGGGAGGGGCTCATAAGGGTCGCGCTGTGCTTGTTGGAGGTGCAGCTGTCATGGCGTCCTGATTGACTACGGCGCCCTCTGCCAGCGTTGCCTCCCTCATCAGTCACAGCTGCGGATTTCCTTTCACCGTTCACTCTTCAGCTTCCTCCCCTCAGCACCCACAGCAAAGCACACCTCTTCTCCTTCTCTCCCCTCTCCCTCTAACCCTCCCCTCCCCCAGCTTTCCCCCCCCCCACTCCCTTCCTCCCCCACCTTTCTCCCGCGATCCTATCCTATACTCCTCCCCCATCTCCTTCTCTCTTCCCTCCCCAACTTCTCCCTCCCATACCCCTTCCCACCCCACCTTTCTCCCGCGATCCTATCCTATACTCCTCCCCCATCTCCTTCTCTTCCCCCCTCCTCCTCCCTCCCCCAACTTCTCCCCCCACTCCCTTTCCCTCCCCCACCTTTCTCCCGCGATCCTATCCTATACTCCTCCCCCATCTCCTTCTCTTTCCCCCCTCCTCCTCCCCTCCCCAACTTCCCCCCACTCCCTTCCCTCCCCCACCTTTTCCCGCGACCCTATCCTCCCCCTCCCCTACCTCCCTCCCCTCCCCGCCCTCTACCACCACTTATCCCCGCCGTTCTGATCACCCAAATAAAACCTTGCGCCCATCAGCCCCGCCCAACGCGAGTCTTCACGCCCGCGCCGTTCAGCCGACCCGAGCGAGGACCCTCTTCATGTCATCGCGCTCTCGTGCCCTTATCACTCGGGGCAGCGTAGGATCGCGATGGCAGATAGCAACACTCGACGTTGGGTTCCTCTGGCGACATTTCTTCCACCATGGCCGACGCCGGAATGAGATTTCTTCCACCGTGGCTGCCACCCTGACACCAAAGCGATTTTCCTCCCGCTATGGCTGCCACGCTGACACCAAAGCGATTTTCCTCCCACTATGGCTGCCACGCTGACACCAAAGCGACAATTTTTCTACCATGGCTACTACACTAACTCCAAAGCGACAGATTTTCTGACATGACTGCCACCCTGGCACCAAAACGAGATTTCTTCTGCCATGACTGCCACTTGACACCATCACGACTGCCACGCTGACACCAATACGACCGAATTTTCCCTCCCATATTACCACTCGCACTCACAAAAATCGCCGGCCACGCAACCTGTCATCAGAGGGCCACTCCGACGTCCTCTCCTGACGGGCGGCCTGTCACCAGCCTGCCAAAGGTCATCATCAGGCCTGTCACACAAGCGGGACAGGTCGGGTGCCTTATCGTGCCGTCAGTGTCAAGCCTGTCACCAGAATGACACAGGCTGACGAGGATCACGATGCATCCCCTGCCGAAGCTACTCTCTGAACATCACGTCAATCCCAACAGTGACAGATTACCTGAACATCAACAATAAATTTGAGAGAAAGCTATTCCTTGGAGAAAGCTCGCTCTGGTGTGCAGGATTGTCGCTTCGAAATATGAACCCGCCTGCCGTATACAGTTTCCGATGATGTGCTTCACCCCTTCCGCCAATCTCATTCATAATTTAATATCCCGACGTCTTGAGCTTTTCTCCTCTCCTCTCCTCTCCTTCCTTCTCCTTCCCCACCTCCCTTTACCATTCCCTCTCCTCCCCTCTCCTCTCCTTCCTTCTCCTCACTCCCCTTCCCCTCCCCACCTCCCTTTACCATTCCCCTCTCCTCTCCTCTCCTTCCTTCCTTCCTTCTCCCTCACACCCTTTCCCCTTCCCACCTCCCTTTACCATTCCCCTCTCCAACCCATCCCCCCCTTCCCTCCCCTTCCCCCCTAAAGAACCCTGTCAACCTCCAATCAGAGAGAATATTTCCCGGGTCACGTCCCTGCCACCCTGCCACCACAGCGCCTCTCCCAACCCTTCCTGGTGTCCTCCTCATGACAAATTTCCCTTAACACATCTTCATCATGGACTAATGACCATTTTACAAGGCACAGGAGAGGACATCTTGTGAGTGGATGTGATAACAGTGTGTGTGTGTATTGCGCATTGCTGACTGTGATTGCGCATTGCTGAATTGCGCATTGCTGACTGTGTGTGTGTATTGCGCATTGCTGACTGTGTGTGTGTATTGCTGACTGTGTGTGTGTATTGCGCATGACTGTGTGTGTGCGCATTGCTGACTGTGTGTGTATTACTATTACTGTGTATTGTGTATTGCGCATTGCTGACTGTGTGTGTGTATTGCGCATTGCTGACTTGTGTGTGTATTGCGCATTGCTGACTGTGTGTGTGTATTGCGCATTGCTGACTGTGTGTGTGTGTGTATTGCGCATGCTGACTTGTGTGTGTGTATTGCGCATTGCACTGTTGCTGACTGTGTGTGTATATTGCGCATTGCTGTGTGTGTGTGTATTTGCTGACTGTGTGGGCGCATGCTGACTGTGTGTATTGCGCATTGCTGACTGTGTGTGTGTTATTGCGCATTGCTGATGTGCTTGCTGACTGTGTGTGTATTGCTGCGTTGCTGACTGTGTGTATTGTGTGTGTGTATTGTGCTGACTGTGTGTGTGTTGTTGTGACTGTGTGTGTGTATTGCGCATTGCTGACTGTGTGTGTGTATATTGCTGACTATTACTGACTGTGTATTGTACTATTGCGCATTGCTGACTGTGTGTTGTGTAGATTGCTGACTGTGTGTGTGTAATAATATTGCGCATTGCTGACTGCGTTGTGAAGAATGTGTAATATTGTGATATTGTCTGTGTATTGTACCGCATAGAACCGCATAGAAAGCGAGTGAAGAATAAAGGGGAAAGTTAAACACAACTCAGAAACTGGGGTTCTGCGAGAGAGGTAATGTCAACGAGTAAAGGAAAGGGAGAAGAGCGGGAGGAGAAGGAGGAAGGGGAATAAGAGGAGGAGGAGGAGGAGGAGAGCGAGGAGAGGGTAAACATCTTCATTCCAGCATGAGATTATGATGAAGCAAGACGACGTTTCCAGTTCCCCGGATGTGAAATCGGGCATGTGAGATAGGCATCACAGGCGTGCTCACGTGCGCATGCGAAGATTGATACAAGCAAGCGAACACACACACACACACGCACACGCACGCACACACACACACACACACATACACACACAACACACATGCAAACACACGCACGCACACACACACATGCACACACGCACACACACACATATACACACACGCACACATACACACATCACACACACACACACCACGCACACACATACACACGCACTCACATACACGCACGCACACACAAAAACACACGCACTCACACACACACACGCGGATTGATAGCTTTGCAAATGCACAAAGAGTTTATTGTCAAATGAAAACAGAAAAAAGCCTTAGCAAAAAATAAAAGGAAACAGTGGAACAGCAGAAGAAATAAGAACCATAATGAATAAAGGAAAGAGAACAATGACGAAGTCAAAATAAAATAAAAAAACTACAAAAAAGTAAAAGAAAGGAAAAGTGGAAGACATCGCAGCTAAGAGATGACACGACAAGAAACAGCAGGGAAAAGATAACAGGGATGAGACAGAAATGGGACGAAAGGGGAAAGAGGGAAAGGTAGCGAGAGCCAAGACAGAGGGAGAGGGAGGGGAGGGGGGGGGGGGAAGGGACTGACAGATGACTTCGAGGCAAGTGAGAGGAACGCGAAGAAAGACGAAGAAAACAAACAGATGTAGAAAAATAGAAAGAAAAGAAAATAAAGAACACAAATCAACTCTCAACTAAACCACCTGTTCTGGGAAACGCATTTTAATCCATCGTCATAGTTTCGTCTTTCCCGTAAATCCTAATCCACCGCCGGATCCTCCTCCCTCGGCTGAAACAAAAGAGGATCAGAGGGAAAATAAGCGCACGCATTCATCCTCTCTCTCATCTCTTCTGCTTGGCTTTCTTCCTCCCTGCCTCCCTCGAACTCTCTTTCAGTTCTTTCCTTCCCACTCTTTTCTTCCTTCATTCCTTCCTCTTTTCCTTAACTGCTTTTTCTCTCCCGCTTTTTGCTTTCTTCCTCCCTCGCTCTCTTTCCTTCCCCTCTCTCTCTCTCTCTCACTCTCTCCTCTTCCCTTCCTCCCTCCTCTCTCCCCCCATCTCCTGCCTTTCAGCCCTCCTCCTTTCTTTTTCTCTCTCTTTCTCTCTCTCCCTCTCTCTCCCTCTCCCTCCCTCCTTCCCTCCCCTCATTCCCTCCCTCCTTCCCCCATGAAACAGAGTGGAAAGAACAGATAATACAATAGACGCAAAGAACAAAGCAGTTACCGATCACGCACAGCAGAAGAAAGGAAAGCGAGAGACACAAATCACGAGATAATACGGCGAGGAAAGAAAGGGAGAAAAGAAAAGGAGAGGAGAAGGGAGAAGAAAAGAGGAGAGAACGTGGGAAGGGAAGAAGCCTCGGCGAACAAAGCGAAAATCGACGGACGGAAGAGGGAAAAAAGGGGAGGAAAAAATACACACACAGAGCGAAAAAAAGAAGAATAAAAACGTACAAGAAAAGCGAGAAAAACACAAAGAAAACACACACAAATAAAACACCCAAGGAAACAAACACAAACAACGAAACAAAGAAACGAAAACGGCACACACGCAAACAGAGACACAAGAAAAGCGAGAGAAACACACATACAAAAAAAAAACAAAAAAAACAAGCAAACAAACACGCACAACAAAACAAACAAACAAAAAAGCACACACGCAAACACACACAACGAAACAAACAAACAAACAAACAAGAACAAAATACCAGCAACGCAATAACAGAAACAACCGAGAGAATTAGGGAAGGGGAAGGCCGCCCGAACTTCGAAAAGGGAGACAATTCGCCTTCTCGGGGACGCCAGGGGTTCCCAAAATTCCCCCCTCGCAGCCCGCAGCCCCATCAGGGGTGTGAGAATACCTGGGGAAGGGGTGGGGGGGGGGGGAATAGATGGGCGGAGAGGGTGATGGTAAGGGTTGGTGTTAGCGGAGAGGGGGGGGAGGGGGGGGGGAGTGAGAGAGGGGAAATGGGGGGGAGGGGGGTAGGAAGGAGAGGAGTTGAGAGAGGGGATTGGGGTAGGGGGTAGGAGGGGAGAGTGAGAGTGGGGAAATGGGTGGGGGGGGGTGGAGGGGCGTGTGCATGTGTGGTGGTGAGAGAGGAGGGGCGCGTAAACAAAACGTGGGCGGGGTTGTACGGGAGTCAGGTAAATACCAGCAAGTATGTGGAACATTTGTTGTCTGGCTTTCTGCTTGTCTGCACAGATTTATGGCACGCGGGCGTCGGGGAGGGAGGGAGGGGTGGGAGGGGAGAGGGAGGGGAAGTCTAAAGGGGAAAGAGGAGGCCAAAGGGAGGGCACAGGGAGATAAGGTCGATTGGCAACGTTACGTGATGCACATACGAACTCTGGGTGTTTCAAACAGCAATTATTTTTTTTCGGTGTACGTGTAGATGCATTCCTGTGTGCGTCTTGGACTGAAAAGGTACGTCTGCATGTGTGCGTTCGCCTAAGAACGCTCGAGAGATCCACACATGGTCTGAAAGCAGGATTCATTCGCACGATAGAGGGAGAAGAGGCGAAAAAAAAGAAGGGAGAGGAACGAGAAAAAAAAGACGGAGAAAGGGGAAGGGAGAAGAGGCGAAAAGACGGAGAGGGGAGGGAGAGGAGAAGGGAAAGCGGAAGGGAGGGAGGGAGTGACTCACATCCCCTGGCACTCTTAAGGTCAATCTGGAAAACCAATGAACCTCGCGCAAAAAACCCCTCTCCCCCTCTGCCCCCACCCTCCTCCCCTCACCCTCCCCCCTCCCCCAGGCCCTGTGGTCGGACGCCGGTGTGTTCCCTTAACGACCCTCATCTGTACAAACAAACATGGCTGCGCTTTTCCCATCACCTTCCCGCCGGCGCCGTTTTCCGAGGGGCTTCTTGGCTTTTTGCTCACCTCGTCACCCTCGCTCTCTCGTCTATCCTCTGTCCTTGGTTATTAATTTCTATCCTCTGTCCTTGGTTATTCGTTTCTATCCTCTGTCCCTTGGTTATTCGGTTTCTATCCTCTGTCCTATCGTTGCTATTCTGTCCTTCTTGGTTATTAATTTCCTAATCCTCTGTCCATTGGGTTATTCGTTTTCTATCCTCTGTCCTTGCTTAATTCTTTCTATGGTTATTCGTTTCTTATACCTCTCCTTTTGGTTATCTCGTTTCTATCTCTGTCCTTAATTCGTTCTATCTCTGTCCTTGGTATTCGTTTCTAATCCTCTGTCCTTGGTTATTCGTTTCTATCCTCTGTCCTTGCTTATTCGTTTCTATCCTCTGTCCTTGTTTATTCGTTTCTATCCTCTTATTCGTTTTTTATCCTCTGTCCTTGGTTATTCGTTTTCCATCCTCTGTCCTTGGTTATTCGTTTCTTATCCTCTGTCCTTGCTGTATTCGTCTTCTATCCTCTGTCCTTAGGTTATTCGTTCATCCTCTGTCCTTGTATTTCGTTTCTATCCTCCTGTCCTTGCTTATTCGTTTCTATTCCTCTGTCCTTGCTTATTCGTTTCTAATATCCTCTGTCCTTGGTTATTCGTTTCTATCTCTGTCCTTGAGTTATCGTTTCCAATCCTCTGTCCTTGCTTATCCGTTTCTATTCTCTGTCCTTGGTTATTCGTTTCTATTCTCTGTCCTTGGTTATTCGTTTCTATCCTCTGTCCTTGCTTATTCGTTCCATTCCTCCTGTCCCCTTGCTTATTCGTTTCTAATCCTCTGTCCTTGGTTATTCGTTTTCTATCCTCTGTCCTTGTATATCGTATTCTATCCGTCTGTACTGCTTATCCATTTCTATTCCTCATGTCCTTGCTTATTCGTTTCTATCCTCTGTCCTTGCTTATTCGTTTCTATCCTCTGTCCCTTGCCATTATTCATTTCTATCTTCTATCTGTCCCTTTGTTTATTCGTTTCTATCCTCTGTCCTTGGGTTATTCGTTCTATCCTCTGTCCTTGTATTCGTTTCTAATCCTCTGTCCCTTGCTTAATTCAATTTCTATACCTCTATCTCTCCTTGGTTATTCGTTTTATAAATCCTCTGTCCTGGTTATTCGTTTCTATCCTCTGTCCTTGGTTTATTTTCGTTTCTTAACTCTGTCCCTTGGTTTAATTCGTTTCTATCCTCTGTCCTTCGGTTAATTCGTTTTCAAATCCTCTGTCCTTGCTTATTCGTTTCTATCCTCTGTCCTTGCTTATTCATTTCTATCTTCTATCTGTCCTTGGTTATTCGTTTCTATCCTCTGTCCTTGGTTATTCGTTTCTATCTCCCTGTCCTTGGCTTATTCATTTCTATCTTCGTATCTCTCCTTGGTTATTCAAGTTTCTATCCTCTGTCCTTGGTTATTCGTTTCTAATCCTCTGTCTTGGTTATTCGTTCTATCCTCTGTCCTTGGTGTTATTCGTTTCTATCCTCTGTCCTGTTATTCGTTCTTATCCCTTGCTGTCTTGCTTATCCGTTTCTATTCTCTGTCCTTGGTTATTCGTTTCTATCCTCTGTTCTTGGTTATTCGTTTCTATCCTCTGTCCTTGGTTATCGTTTCTATCCTCTGTCCCTTGCTTATCGTTCTATCCCTTGTCCTGTTATTAATTTCTATCCTCCTGCCTTTGGTCTATTTCATTTCTATCCTCTGTCCTTGCTTATTCGTTTCTATCCTCTGTCCTTAGGTTATCGTTTCTAGGCCTCTGTCTCTGGTTATTCGTTTTCTATCTCGCCCTTGGTTATTCGTTTCTATCCTCTGTCCTTGGTTATTCGTTTCTATCCTCTGTCCTTGGTTATTCGTTTCTAATCCTCTTGTCTTTGCTTATTCGTTTTCTATCCTCTGTCCTTTGGTTATTCCGTTTCTATCCTCTGTTCCTTAGGTTATTCGTTTCTATCCTCCTGTCCTTGCTTATTCGTTTCTATCCTCTGTCCTTGCTTATTCGTTTCTATCCTCTGTCCTTGCTTATTTCGTTTCTATCCTCTGTCCTTGGTTATTCGTATTCTATCCTCTGCCAATTGGTTATTCGTTTCTATCCTCTGTCGCTTGGTTATTCCGTTTCTATCCTCATGTCCTTCGCTATTTCGTTTTCTATCCTCCATGTCCTTGCTTATCGTTTCTATCCTCTCGTCCCTTGGGTTATCGGTTTTCTATCCTCTGTCCTTGGTTATTTCGTTTCTAATCCCTGTCCTTTGGTTTTCCCCGTTTCTATCCTCTGTTCCTTGCTTATTCGTTATATTCTCCTGTGCTTGGTTATTCGTTTCCTTCCTCTTCCTTGGTTATTCGTCTTCCCATCCTCTGTCCGTGATTATTCTCCATCTTACTCTCCTCTGGCGGGCAATTCTTCTCAGACTCCTCCCAGACTATCTCCTTCTCTATGGCTAATCACTACCTCTTCTCCCTACGCCTACTCAAATATCCCTCTAACATATAATCTAAGTAAAAAAAAAGGAAAAAAAAAGAAAAAAGAAAGACATAAAAATAAAATAAAACATATATAACCAAAAAGAAAGAAAGAAAGAAAATAAGGAAAATAAAAAAAGGAATAAAATATATCACCGAAAAAAGATAGAAAGGAAAAGAAAGAAAAAAAAAAAATATATATAATTAACCAAGAAGGAAGAAAAGAAATAATAAGAAGGGAAAT
>NW_020869205.1:42500-52122 GCF_003789085.1 Penaeus vannamei
CTCTCCTCTCCCCTACCCTCCCATGAACCACACCTACCCCTTCCCCCTCCCCTCTTCCCCCCACTCCCCCTCCCAGTCCACCACTCCCTTCTCCCCGAGTCCCGCTACGCTACCTGAACCACCGAGGCAGAATTTCCCCTCCGTTACCCCAAGCGCAGCCCCAGGACTCGGCAAGGGACTCGAAGGACTCTCGAAACGCCACGCCCTCCCCCTCCTCCGCCCCCGCCCCCCGCGCTCTCTCCTTTCCTTCGCTCCAAACGCTACGTCCTCCTCGCCCCGCCCCCCCAGCTCTCTCTCTCCTTTCCTTCGCTCCAACGCTAGGTCCCTCCTCCGCCTCCCCCCGCTCTCTCCTCGGGCCTCCTTTTGATCCCCGGGTAAAGTACCGGCGGACACTACCGGCTGGACTTAATTCCGGCGGCCGGCGGGCTCCTCGGACGCTCCGGGGGGGAAAAAAGGACGGCACCTGGACCAGGGAGGGAGGGTCTAGTCAGGATTCCTCTCTCTCTCTCTCTCTCTTCTCTCGCTCTCTCTCTTTCTCTCTCCTTTCTCGTCTCTCGATCTCTTCTCTTCCCTGTGGTGTGTGTGTGTGTGTGTGTGTGTGTTGTGTGTGTGTGGTGTGTGTGTGTGTTGTGTGTGTGTGTGTGTGTGCGTGTGTTTGCGCGCGCCCGTGTGCGTATGTGTGTGTCTGTGTGTCTGTGTTTGTGCGTGTTCTTTCCTCTTCTTCAGTGACGACAAGGCTAGGGCACGACCCCCCCCCCTCTTGACCTGCCCTGTCAATACATAATACTTGTTTCTTCTACGTCAGCGGGATCTCAAATGGAGCTGTGAATACAGGCATAAACGTACAGGTAAACGTCGTTCTGAATGTGCACTGCCGATTCCATTAAGTATTTTCATTGCTGTTGAAAAGGGCTTATAACATAATGCACACGAGATAAACCATGATGTGGAAAAATGTACATAATCCTGCGCATTTTCTGTATCGAGTGATAATTTCACTGCTGCAAAATATCATCCCGATTTGTGAAAAAATTTACTGCGTTTGCGTAACATTTATCATATTCATCTACAATGTGCATATAAATAAATCTTTTCGCAAAAATAATTCAATAGATCTTATGCTACAGTTCCCCCGCACAAACGCAGAGGAAATCTAAAAAAAAAAAAAAAAAAAAAAAAAAAAAAAAAAAAAAAAAAAAAAAAAAGTCTTCAGTCCACACATTACGTTCTAAATAAAACGTAAACGCATTCTATCGCAAACAGAAAGACACGTTACGTATAAAGCAACATTTTCACAACCGAAAAAGTCACTCTCGCGTTACTTCGACAGCGGGAAATGTGAATGAAAACCGGCAAGTCGATCTTCTCCCGACGGTTGCAGTGCGCTGATGACACGGATCTGAAACACCCCAACATGACAGCATATCTCGTCTCTTATTAATGTCCTAATAATGGTGGTCAACATATCTCGTCTCTTTGTCATGCTCTATATGGTGATTGCAATATATTTGGACTCTTTATAATGCTCTAATGTGGTGACAGCAGTATTCGTCTCTTTGATGCTCTAATATGGTGACAGCATATTTCGTCTCTTATCAATGCTTCTAATATGGTGTGACAGCATATCTATCGTTTCTTTTCATTAATGCCCTAATATGGTGACAGCATATCTCGTCTTTATAAATGCTCCTAATATGGTGACAGCATATATTTCGTCTCTTTATAAATGCCATCCTAATATGGTGACAGCATATTTCGTCTCTCATTAATGCTCCTAATATGGTGACAGCATGGGTCTCGCTCCTAAATGGTTCGTCTCTCATTGAATGCTCCTAAGATGGTGACAGCATATTTCGTCTTCTCATTAAATGCTCCTAATATGGGTGACAGCATATTTCGTCTCTCATTAATGCTCCTAATATGGTGACAGCATATTTCGTCTCTCATTAATGCTCCTAATATGGTGACAGCATATTTCGTCTCTCATTAATGCTCTCTAATATGGGTGACAGTATTCGTCTCTCATTAAGTGCTTTAATATGGTGACAGTACATCCGTCTCTCATTAATGCTCCTAATATGTGACAGCATATTTCGTCTCTCATTAATGCCTCCTAATATGGTGACATACATTAATGCTCGGTCTCGTTGATTAATGCTCCTAAATATGGTGAACGATATTCGATTCTCTCATTGATGCTCCTAATATGGTGACAGCATATTTCGTCTCTTTATTAATGCTCCTAATATGGTGACAGCATATTTCGTCTCTTTATAAATGCTCCTAATATGGTGACAGCATATTTCGTTCTCTCATTGATGCTCCTAATATGGTGACAGCATTTTCGTCTCTCATTGATGCTCCTAATATGGTGACAGCATATTTCGTCTTATCAATGCTTCTATTGGTGACAGGTCGCTCCTATATTTCGTCTCTTTATAATGTCCTAATATGGTGACAGCATATTTTTGTCATCTCATTGACTGCTCCTAATGGTGACAGCATATTTCGTCTCTCTTATGCTCCTAATATGGTGACAAACATATCTCGTCTCTTATTAATGTTCCTAATATGGTGACAGCATATTTACGTCGCTCATTAATCGCTCTAATATGGTGACAGCATATTTCGTCTCTCATTAAATGCTCCTAATATGGGACAGCATATTTTCGTCTCTCATTAATGCTCCTAATATGGTGACAAGCATATGTTCGTCTCTCATTAATCTCCTAATATGGGTGACAGCATATTTTCGTCTCTGCATTAATGCTCCTAATTATGGGACAGCATATTTCGTCTGCTCATTGAATGCTCCTAAATATGGATGACAGCCATATTTCGATCTCTTTGTTAATAGCTCCTAAATATTGGTGACAGCATATTTTCGTCATGTAATATGGTGACTCCTATTAATAATGATGACGAGCAGTATTGTCGCTCTTCTCATTTAATGCTCCTAATATTCGTGACAGCATATTTCGTCTCTCATTTAAAGCGTCTCCTAATATGTTGATGACAGCATATCTGGCGCTCTCTCATTATGCTCCTAATATGGTGCAGGCATTATCTCGACTCTTTCTTAATTGCTCCTAATATGGTGCACACCAAACTGCACTTTCCCTATTCTAGACTATTTTCCCAATTCCAGGCTGTTGGAGGCGGTGGAGTGACGGTGAAAATGATTCGGAAGTTTATACAAATAGTTCGTCGATAATTATCGTCATCTGGGAAAAATGACGAACATACGGTTGGTAACATTCTCACACGCTCTTTCTTTCTTTCTCTCTCTCTCTCTGTCCTGTCTCTCTCCTCTCTCTCTCTCACACACACACACTCACTCACTCTCCTCTCCCTTCCCTCCTCCTCCCTCCCTCCTCTCCTTCTGTCTGTCTGTCTCTCTGTTCTGTCTGTCTCTATCTCTCCTCTCTCTCTGTCTGGTCTGTCTCTCCTATCTCTCTCTCTCTCTTGTCTGTCTGTCTCTCCTCCTCTCTCTCTCTCTCTGTCTGTCTGTCTCTCCCTATCTCTCTCTCTCTCTCTGTCTGTCTGTCTCTCCTATCTCTCTCTCTCTCTGTCTGGTCTGTCTCTCGTCCTCTCTCTCTCTCTCTCGCTCATACACACACACACACACACAACACACACACACACACACACACAACCACACACACACACACACACACACACACACACACACCACACACACACAACACACACACACACACACACGCAACGCAAGCACGGACGCACACAGACCCGCGCGCGCAGATAACGGCCACAGAAAAGACAATAAACACGTCGATTTCATTTTTTCTCCGCCTTTTTTTTTTTAAACGCGCGCCCTGTAAAGTTTAAAGAGTTCTTTTCGCGCCGCTGATAGACTCGGGGGAGAAAAAATGGCGGGTCTATTATTCCTCGCACCATCAGCTGATCCCTTTTCCGCACCCGCCGTTCGAGGATGATTCGTCTCTGTCTGTCGCGTTTCTCGCTGTTCCTCCTGTCTGCTTGCTTTCTCTCTCTCTTCCCTGCCCTCCTACACCCCTTTCCTTTCCCCCTTTCTCTCCATGCATTTCATTTTTGCTACCTCTCCCCTCCCTCTTGCCCTCTCTGCCCTCCAAAGTACAAGCAGAGACACTCTATTTACCTAATCTATAGTATCCATTATGACCCATACATCTCTCCGCCCTTCCTCATTGAATCCCACGGCCTGTGGAGTGTGGGAGTGTGTGCGTTTCCTCTGTGTATTAAGTGGAGAAGTGGCTCTCGCCCCGGGTGGAGGGGTGGAGGGGTGTTGGGGTGGGGGGAGGGAGGGTTATCTTTGCAAAGAGCAAATCACACGGGCATATGGTGCACGCGGGCGGGGGGGCGGAGAGGGTCAGGGAGGGAGGGAGGGAAGGAGGGAGGGAAGGAGGGAAGGAGGAGGTAGGAAGAAAGAGAGGAGAGAAAACAAGAGAGAAAGGGAGAGAAAGGAGAAAGAGAAAGAGAGAAAGATACACACACACACACACTCTTGCTCTTGCTCTCTCTCTCTCTCTCTCTCTCTCTCACACACACACACACACACACAAATATATTATATAATATTATATAATATATATATATATATATATATATATAATATATATATTATATATAATATATATATATATATATGGTGTGTGTGGTGTGTGTATGTGTATGTGTGTGTGTGTGTGTGTGTGTGTGTGTGTGTGTGTGTGTGTGTGTGTGTGTGGTGTGTGTGTGTGTGTGTGTGTGTGTGTTGTGTGGTGTGTATGAGAGAGAGTAGAGAGAGAGAGAGAGAGAGAGAGAGAGAGAGAGAGAGAGAGAGAGAGAGAGAGAGAGAGAGAGGAGAAGAGAGAGAAGAGAGAGAGAGAGAGAGAGAGAGAGAGAGAGAGAGAGAGAGAGAAGAGAGAGAAGAGAGAGAGAGAGGAGAGAGAGAGAAGAGAGGAGAGAGAGTAGAGAGAGAGAGCCAGTAGACATGGAAAGATTGATAGTTTTGTTTTCGAGACGAGATGAGAACGAAAGCAGAGAATGACGGTGATAAAAGAGAAGAGAAGGGGGAGAGGATTCTCCCGACACGGGTTTGCAACCGTCTGCATGTTCATAGGGGAATTCTCCTAGTGAGGTTCCGACAGCTCGGCGGTCAGGGACTCGAGAGAAAGGAAGAAGGAAAGTGAAAAACTAAGGGAAAGTTCAATTACACTTTTATGTATCCTTTTTTGTTTTACCATTTTTAATGTATCACAATTTTTTTTTAGCATATGGGCCCGGGCGCATAAATACTGGGCCTTGGTGAACAGAGGTTGGAAAAGGTCCGGGCGCGATTTGCACAAGGATCTGGAGAGGGGAAAAACACGGTGGAGGGGGGAGGTAGGGGGAAAGGGAAGGGGAGGGTAGGGGGGCGAAAGGGAAGGGGTGGGGTGGGGGGAAAGGGAAGGGGGGAGGGAAGTAGGGCGAAAGGGAAGGGGGGTACGGGAAAGGGAAGGGGGGGAGGAGGTAGGGAGAAAGGGAAGGGGGGGAGAGGAAAGGCTAAGGAGGAGGAGGGGGGAAGGCTAGATGGAAGGCTAAGCAGTTGCGCCAAACACAAGAGGCCGAGGTGAAGCTAAACACCCCCTTCCCTACCCTCCCCCCCCTCCTACTTCCATCCGCTGTCCTTTTCTCTCTCGCCACGACAGCAGACGCCATAAACCCCTGCTTGTTTCCCCTTGCTTTTATTCTCCGCTACAAAACAACCTATTATCATTAAGGACAAGAGTAGAAGAGAGAGAGAGAGAGGAAGAAAGAGAGAGAGAGAGAGAGAGGAGAGAGAGAGAGAAGTTAGAGAGAGAGAGAGGGAGGGAGGGAAAGGTGGGGAGGGAGGGAGGGAGGGAGGGAGGGAAGAGAGAGAGAGAGAGAGAGAGAGAGAGAGAGAGAGAGAGAGAGAGAGAGAAGAGAGAGAGAGGGGGAAGGGAGGGAGGGAGAGAAGAGAGAGAGAGAGAGAGAGAGAGACGTGAGAGAGAGAGAGAGTGAGAGAGAGAGAGGAGGGAGAGGAGGGAGGAGAGAGAGGAGAAGAGAGAGAGAGAGAGAGAGAGAAGGAGAGGAGAGAGAGAGAGAGAAGAGAATGAGTAAGAGTAGAGAGAGAGAGAGAGAGGAGAGAGAGAGAGAGAGAGAGGTGAGAGAGAGAGAGAGGAGGGAGGGGGAGAGAGTAGGAGTATGAGAGAGAGTAGAGGAGAGAGGGAGAAGAGAGAGTAGAGAGGCGAGAGAGGAGAGATGAGATTAGAGAGGAGGAGAAGAGAGAAGAGAAGTAGAAAGGGAGCGAGAGAGGGAGTAACAGGGAGAGAGAAGAGAGAGTAAGAGAATGAGATTAGAAAGTAAAAAGAGAGAAAGAAGGAGAAAGAGAGAAAGAGAGAAAGAGAAGAGGACGAAGAAAGGAGGAGAGAGAGAGAGAGAGAGGGAGAGGAACGAAGAAAGGAGAGAGAGAAGAGAGAGAGAGAGAGAGAGGAGAGAAGTGAGAGAGAGAAGAGAGAAGAGGAAAGAGAGAGAGGGAGAGAGAGAGGAGAGAAGAGAGAGAGATGAGAGAGAGAAGAAGAGAAGGCCTGATATTCGGGGCTGTACATTTCCTACGGGCATAGAACGGGGCAATTATACCGAACCCCTCGCCCCGCGTAGNGCAGGAGGAGGAGGAGGAAAGGAGGAATAAAGAAGGAGGAGGAAGGAGGAAGGAGGGAGGATGGAGGAGGAGGAGGAGGAGGAGGAGAAAGGAGGAGGAGGAAGGAGGAGGAAGGAGGAAAGGAGGAGGAGGAAAAGGAGGAGGAGGAAGGAAGGAAGGAGGAGAAGGAGGAGGAGGAGGAAAAGAAGAAAAAAGAAGGGTAAGAATAAGAAAGAAATGGAAGCAGAAGAGGAGAAGGGGAATGAGAAAGTGATTGAGGATAAGGATGAGGAAGCAAAGAACGGAAAAGAAGGAGCAGCAACAATGAAACGAAGCAAAAGTTAAAGAAATACAACTAATGCAACAAAGTATAAAATTTTCGAACATCATTAATGTTCTTTTTTCTCTTCCACGTCCTTTGTATATCAATGCATTTATTCAATATTCCACTTATTCATAATTCTTAAAATCATTTCCTCACCTGTCACTCTCCACCTTCACTGCCTCTTCCTTAGCCTTTATGCCGAACTTTGGAGACATCAATCAGCTGGGTGACCTTCTCTCGGTTGTCTTCTTCTTGTGCTTTCATTTTCTGAACGAAGGGAAAAATAATCAGAAAGGGCAAATTTAAGACAGAAAAACAGAGGCAGAGCAACAATAAAGAGAGTGGTGCAAGGACAGGATGCAGCACTGTGGAGACTGAGACCTATCACAACAAGATAACAAATGACATGGTTGTGTGCTTTGTGAGTGACTTAAAAACATAAATATACAACAAAAAAATATATATAAAGAAAATGAATGAATCAACGTTATATCCTGGCTGGATCCCTTTAATTTGGTTCAATACATTTAATAAAGAGATAAACAAAACGTGAACTACCGTCACTATGAATTACGGAAACGCATTTCCCCCCAACTATACCTTCGCTGTCTCCTCAACTGTAGAGGCAATGTCAGCCGCAAGAGACTGGTGGTTTCTCCTTCTCCTCTTTCCGTTGATCTCTTCCTGACGGGCAATTTCTCTCGTCTTTTTTCTGGAAAGGAGGATCGTTCATTAAAGAGTTCATAACTGCTAAATGTGAGTCTCCTAAATACAATTGTCAAAAGCACAAGCCTCACAATTCTTCTCTATAATACACCAGATTTATGAAAAAACAAGTTACAGTGGATAGAAAGAAAGAAAGAAAGAAAGAAAGAAAGAAAGAAAGAAAAGAAAGAAAAAGTAGAAAAAGGGTTCAGTTTGATAAGAATCTTAAAATGTTTGCATAAAAAAACATAAAATTTTATCACAATCCATAATTAAAAAAAACAAAGCTAATCAATCCTTTATAACTAAATGAAAAGCACACAAATAAGTGGCCTGTAAAAAGGAAATTCATACCATCTGGCAATAACTGGTATAACTTCCCTTTGATCATTCAGAACAGAAAGAACATACAACAACACTTGCCATATACTTTGTGATGTCATTTATTAGCTCACGCATTTGGCCGAAGACAAGGCCTGGTTCAACGCCAAGCTCAGTTGCAACTACTTTCGGAGTTTTCCTCTGGATGCCAATTCCGCACAAAGATGGCCCTGAAACGAGTGCAATATTTAATCCGAAACGTAAATAGCAACTAAAAAGAAAAGAAATTTAAAAAATATTTAAATAATAATATCAAATATGACAACAAAACCAGGTTCCCTGACACAAACATATGAAGAATAAATTACTGATTTTACTGTTTATTTTCTGATCATGATGTATTCAACTAATTAAAAAAAAAAATAACTATTAGAATTACATTAAGTTATAATAATGATGAAGAATAAAAAAAAAAAAAAAAAAAAAAAAAAAAAAATGTAAAGAAATCCTTACTGCTTTCACTGGCTTTAGCTTAAAGTCTGGGATCTTGGAGAGGAAGTAGAGCCTTGCAACGGAGGGCAGGATGTCTGCAATCAATGGAGCCTCGCACTGGTGGTGGAGGAATTCCTCTAACCGTTGAAGATCTCCGTTGGTCATGTACAGGTCCAGTTCCGATAAACTTGGCACTGAATGGAGAGATAGTATTTACATTATACATTGAGGTTTGCAATACATTTCAAAGTACAGATCAAAAACTGGTTCTTTTTCATTTGTCAATACATGGCAAAAAATAAAAATAATATCAATACTTGAAAGGAAAAAGAGAAAAATCAACCTAATGGTGGATGGCATCTATACGAACTGAGGGTGAGCTAAAAATCTGGAAGATGCCTTTATATGCCATGCCAATGGCATTTATAGGTGTTTTAGGGCTATAATGCTACTGGTTCTTGAGCTACTGCCTTCTAAACACAGCAGAACTCCATGTCTTTTTAATATATAAACTATAAGTGGGCTCTCCAGAAGCAAAGACAACTCCTTTCTCGCTTGTCCAGGTGACCTTGAAATCATTCCCTGCACAACAGCAAGTGCACTCTTATTCCTGACACCACTGAGTTCATCATAAAATTCTCAAAAAGACCCTCAACCTACCTCCCCCTTTCCTCTTGTAAATGCTACTGCTCATGATACTGAGGGCGAATTTGCAGTCATAGCTCTTGAACGCACAGCCCAACAGAGCAACAAGCCTCTTCCTAAAGTCGAACCACAAGTCAGCCAGCCATGACTCCCCTCGTGCTTCCTTGCTCTCCCCAAGAACCTTCAGCATGATGATGGTATGTTCCCCGTGACATTGTCGACACCTGACTGCGGACGGAATAAGAGATTGCATTTCAGATAGGCACACTGACTTGCAATGACTGAAGATAATTCCTTGACTGAGTATGTGTCTGTTAATGTTTTTTATTATTGAGTAATGAGTTTCAAGGAGTCATGAGTAAAGCATAATTCTGTGGTAATTATTGTATATTAATAAAAGCACAAATACTCTTGCATAAAGTGTGAAATGTTTTTAATATTTTTTTTAGGTAATCTTGACATTTTCCAATCCAAATTGATTAAAATAATAAATTCTGCATAATCAAATACAT
>NW_020869205.1:52222-69722 GCF_003789085.1 Penaeus vannamei
TCTGTCTTTCTGTCTGTTTGTCTGCCTTTCTGTCTGTCTGTCTGTTTATCTGCAGTTCTGTCTGTCTGTCTTACTAGCAACAAGCAGGACTCACCCCTTGGAAGCTGGGATGCGTGGCAATACGAATGACACGTGCCCCAGACAGCTGCGGGAAATCATAGTTCTGGAACTGGTTGCTGACAGTCCAGGGGACAAGGTCACCCGAGGGCTTAACCCCTTGAGCAAGGGCTGACATCACCGAGGCCTTGGACACCTTGCCCTCCAGCGCCACCTAGGGAGACAAAGGGGGAAAGGGAGAGTTGTAACTGTAATATGCATTGAAGTTGGGATGGTTGCGAATGTTTATACTCCTATATCAAAACTATAGATTAGAAACAGAGGAGGATGGAGGAGAAGAGAATGGAGGAGGAAAGGAGGAGGAGGAGGAGGGAGAGGAGGAGGGGAGGAGGAGGAGGAGGAGGAGGAGAGAGGAGGAGAGAGGAGGAGAGAGAGGAGGAGGAAGAGGAGGTAGTGTGATGTGACCATATTGTCATGATAAGAATTTGGCTGAGGGCAGGGGTGGCAAGAACTTGCTGTCATGCATATTTCAGCTGAAGGCTGGGGTGATGGTAATGATTTGCCACAAGTGCGCTTTGGAGGGTGATTGGACTCATTGGCATTTAGGAAGGGGGTTTTGCATTATTTCCATTTTAGAGAATGTGGAAGAGTGCTGGCTCCAGGAGGACGCTATTTTTATGCTCATGATTCTATTCCTGCTGTGAACAGTGGTGCAGGTTGTATTACAGAAAACTTTGAATATTTAAAACAATAAAAATGACACAAATAACAAAATGTTACATATTGTTATAGCACTGACTACTAGAGAGATGATATGGAGTCTGTGCAAGGAAAACAGTATACTGCCATCTGGGTACAGCCAATCAAATGCCAAATATAGATACTGGGAAACAGCGAAAAAAATATATATTATTAAACATTTACACAAAAAAAGATAAAATAGAATAGCAAGGGAAAGACATGGTGTGTTATCATTGCATATGAGTGTTTGTGTGCGCCCAGCCTACAGGTCACACATACGTCGAAGTGGCTGCTCAAGTAAGCCCAATGCCAGTATTTTGGACCAAAAGAAGACAGTGAAGCATCTCGATTCAAGGGGTTAAACTTATGCTCTGATGCCATCATCCTTTGAGCTTTCCCACATCCAATATTTCATCAAACATTCCTTCCTGAGAAGAAGCAAGCAAGAAAAAAAACCCACCTGTACAACTGTCAGGACAGGTGGTAGAGTGTCTCCCTTGGCCATGTCTTGTGGGGGCAGCAGGACATAAAGATGATGGGCGGGGCATCAGAGAGTGTCTGGAGGTCATCAGGTGTGTTGCGGTAATGTGAGGATACCAGAAGACCCATCACTTGTGCCAGGAACTTTTCTGAAACCTTTAGGGAAGAAAAATTGTCTGAGGAATGGTCAGCTGAGTCCAAACTATATTATTTCTTAGCATATATTTCATATTCGTTTCATGAGAACTGAAACTCAGTGAGATCCCTATTTGCTATTATTCCATGAAGTTACATGAAAATGCGCGTGTAAGAGTAGGTATGCCTTTTCCCTGATACAAGTGATGCAAATCTACAAAGGAGAATCTACGAATACTGATCTAATTAATCTTGGGCCATTTATGTCCACATTTCCATGAAACAAGATGAGAGAGAGAAAAAAAAAATCTCTAGAAAGGGATTTTCCAACCTTATGATATCCAAAGAGAGTATCTCTGTTGACATAGAAGAGCTGGCACTGGCTGGGCGGGGGCATGGTGGTGGGGGCCTGCGGTAGGGAAGCCTCTAAGCAGAGAAGATCGTGGAGCCACTTCTCCACTGGGTCGCCACTCTTGTACCTGATGCTCTCCTCCAGTGTCACCTGAGAGGAGAATTTCAATGGTTCCATGTGATGTAGGTTTTGTAATTCAATGTCCTATGTTGTCGGTACCGCTCAAGATTAACATCAAAGTCTCTTAACTATGGTTGTATTCCCATGATTAATGCATATGTATCTTATCATATTAACAACAAAGAACTACCAATAACTACAGATGTGAATAACATTATTTTGGGAAGAATATGGACAATGGTGCAATTAATCAACTGGCATAATTGACATTCTTATATAACAGGCAGCCCGACAAAACTCTTATCTTTCTGTACCTCATGCAGAACTCTTCCTAATTCCGTTGATTTGGTGTTACTGTCCCCATTCTCTGCATTTGCACTGCTTGCTTTGGCCTGTGACCTCAACTGGTCAATCAGCTTTAGAGAAAGAGATCTTCCTGTGCCTTCGTAGCCTGACACGGTTGAGGACAGGAACACTAAGTATGGCCCCAAGAGCTTGCGGACAAGTGGCAAGGGAATGGCTGCAGCTTCATCTATGACAACGAGTTCAGCCTGGCCCAGGCAGTTGCTCTCTCCTGGAGCAATGTACTATGGGGGAAGAAATTTTTCTTTTCAATATATATTACATAAAACAAAAAAAAGATAGTGTTTGTGTGTGTGTGTGTGTGTGTGTGTGTGTGTGTGTGTGTGTGTGTGTGTGTGTGTGTGTGTGTGTGTGTGTGTGTGTGTGTGTGTGTGTGTGTGTGTGTGTGTGTGTGTGTGTGTGTGCGTGTGCGTGTGCACGCGCACATGTATGCATGTGTGTGCACGTGTGTGTGTGTGTGAAAGTAGAATAACATAATATGAAAAGTAAATACTAAAATACTCAATTTCACATAAATATGTATTATGCAATCTTAAACTTTGTACTTCACTTAACAAACTAATACAAAGGGTGAAATGATATAACAAAAGAGAGAAAACAAAGTAAAAAGACAGTCCGTTGATCCAAACTCTCACCTGGATAATCTGCCGTCTTTCCCTGGTGACTGTAACCCTCATCACAGACTTGTTGAACTGGGGGTCGGTAGAGCGCAGAACCTGGTAGCTAAGGTGCTCCTCATAACCCATGGCATTGAGACCTTTTAACACAAACTCAAACAAGGTGTTCAAGTTCTCAGGGCTCGGAGAAGTGACAAAAATGTTTGAGTACCCGAAGGCAATGGCACCAGCTGTTGTGAAATGAAGAAGAAAAGTAAGCAAAATATGTTAAATTATGGGCTATGTTTCCATATCTTATCCATGACGAGTAAAAGATATATATATGTATATATATATTATTATATATATATAATATATATATATATATATATATATATATATATATATATATATATATATATATATATATTATATATGGGATTTAAAAAGGGAATAAAACCAAAAATGTTATTTCAGTTGATAAAATGTAGAGCCGAAGTCCTAAAATCTTTATCCCTTAAAAAAGATAACAATTTTCAAGTCAGGCTTACTAAATAAATACAAGCATAGTGGGAGTGTAGTGCACATTTACTAACTTATGACAACAAATAATAAAGCAAAACAAAGCCAGATTCAACAAAAACAAATAAAACTCACCCATGACTATTGACAGTTATAATAAAAGTTATAATTACAACCAACAGGACAAACAATCTCACCCATGGCTAGCCCTAAGGCAGCAGATTTCCCTCGTCCTCTGCCAGCTGTGAGCGTGACTGTCGTGCGCAGTGTCTTTTCTGTGATGGCTACCACAAATTGTAATACAGACTTAGCCTGAAAGAAAACAGCCACAGCACTGTATTTAGTCTGACTTGCTTGGGAAAAGAAAGAAGAAGAAGAAAAAAAAAAAAAAACAGGGAAATGTATGAAGATAGCCTAAGTTCACACCAGCAGAAACTATATTAAAGAATAGTTCACTATTCAAAATGCAAAATTTCACATGAAAAATATGTAATACATAATTGAAAAAATAAATAATATTTGCATAGTAGAGAGAGACGGTGAAAAAGTCAAGTCTAAATTTTGAGGCTCTGTATAGCTATATGGGGACCAAATTTCAACATAAAATAGTAAACATAATATGAGACTGTATTTCAGATCATGAAGTTTGCCATTCTCAAGCAGAAATAAATTCATATTAATCTGTTTTCACAAATAAGAACAGGAAAGACTGTGTCTACTCCTACATTCAGTTACGAGCCGTGGATAGCAACAACTATCAGGCCCATATGCATCTTGAAGCAACATCAAATCCTTTGGTTTGCAAGGTTTGTTATCGATTCATGCACAAGTTCATTTAAGAAATATATATATAAATATTTCCATCCTTCCAGGTAATAAAATAAAAAAGTTAGCCAGTATTTAGAAGTTTAAAAAGGAGAATAAAGTAAAATGCACTACTAGTATATCTGAAAAACGTGAAATAATCCATTTTTCCCTTGGCACAAAGTATCAACAGCTGTACCTGGTCCAATGTCTTGCAAAGCTCAATGAGGAGCCCCACAGGAGGACTCTCCTTAAGGGACTCCTTGAGGTCCTTCAATTCCTGGTCGTTGGGTGACAGTGGTGTTGAGGATGTCACAGCAGGCACAGGCTGCAGGTCCCTCAAATGCGATGAAATAGGTAAGATGCGCAACAGGTCATCCACAACGACACACATGGGGCACGATGACAAAGACAGGATGAACCTGTTGGTAAAGAAAATATAATTGAAAAGGTTTTGCTGAATCATATATCACTGGCACTTGGGGAAGCCACTGCTCTCTCATGATTGAAAAAGGAGAAAAATAGGTAAGGATGAAGATTTCGTGGAATATAACAGTATTACTTATCACAGGGAGGACAATCTGTGAAGAATCTGCTCCTCGCAAAAGGCCATTAACCCTTTATATCAGAGAAAAATACCATATGGGAAATAGAGTTAAGAACTGTGCATACAACAACCATTCAGCATCTTACCGTTCATTGAACCTTGGCACAACATGCTATGGGCTTCTGTGCGGTAGCGAGAGTGTACATCCATGTTCATGGCGTACAGCTGCCTTAGTGATGTCATGCTCTGCAGGAGGATGGCGATGACTCCCCCACCCTCGATNTTAGGGCAGGGGGTAAGGGTAGAGGGTGTGGGTAAGACTGAGGGTTGGGGTGTGGATAGGGGTAAGGGCAGGGTGTGGTAGGGGTGAGGGTAGGGAAGAGGTGGTGGAAGGGTGAGAGTGTAACAGAAGAAAGGATGGGAGGTGGAAGGCGTGGTTGGAAGGGGGTGGGCGAGAGTGGATGAAAGAGGAATGAAAGGGGTGGATAAGATCAAAAGAAAAGAATGTGGATGAAAGCGGAAGAAGGTGGATGATAACAGAAAAAAACGGGTGGATAGGAGTGGAATGGAAGAACAGAAGGAGGGCGGTGGATGAAAATGAAAGGAAGGAGGTAGCTGAAAGATGTAGGAAGGGGATGGATAAAAGTGGAACAAGAGGGTTGATAAGTGTGCAGGTCGAGATACGAAGGTAATGGAATGGACTGGGATGTCTGAGAATAAAAGGAAGAAGGAGAATGAGAGAGGATGAAAGATGGGGTGGATGAGAGTGGAAGGCATCGGAGTGGATGGATAAGAGTGGATGGGTGGCGCGCTGTCGAAAGATGCTGATAAAGAGAGAAAAAAAGTGGTTGTGAAATCACCATCCGTTCCCAGTTTTTCGACATTTTTGAAAATATTTTGGAAAAGGTTTTTCTTTTATGATTTGCATTTTTTTTCATGTGCTGAGAATTAAGAGCTGAATTGAAAATTAGATTATTAGAGTCGGTATAATGAATAAATATTCTTTTTGAAAGTGAAACATTATAATATAATCGACGACTGGTAAAATATATTAAAAATGCAGCTGGTAAGTCATATATGAATATCAATTACTTTAATAAACTCTTTCCATTATCTTACATTTTCATTTTTTATTTTTCTGCCGCTTCGCACCTTGTGTTGATATCAGTCCTGGTGTGTGTCAGTATGCATGCGTGGGTGTGTGCGTGTGTGTGTATGTGTGTGTGCGTGTATGTGTGTGTGTGTGTATGTATGTGTGTGTGTGTGTGTAAGTGGCTGTGTGTGCGTGTGTGTGTGTGTGTGTGTGTGCGTGTGGCTATACCAGGAAACGGGTGGTGTAGCCACGTGCCTCACAGCTGCTGCTGCTCTGCCCTCTTCACCTCCTCCTCTTCCTCCTTCTGCTCATCTTCTTCCTCCCCTTTCACCCCCGCCCCATCATCGCATGCCCTCCCCTTTCCCGTCTTTTACTGCCTTCCCTTTCTCCTCCCTCATTTCCCTCACGTGTCCCCCATCACACAAGCCACTTCCTTCATCGCGGCAACTTGTCAAGTCCACCAACTTCGCTTTTTCTTTCTTTACGCGTAAACAATAGATTTTTTTTTCTAAGACGCAAATACTTGCCAAGAATAAGGGGGTTTTAGAGGTAGATAAGGATTACCCTTTAGAAATGGGCGTTTCGGATCGGATCTACCTTTAATCTACACTAGAATGGTTAGTAATATTTGAGAAATGCTATCAATTTGAAGAGCATAGTCATTTAAGCCACTTTGGTCTATTAACATCATTATCATTGCTTAAAAAATAAATAAAAAATAAAAAAAACGCACGCAAGCGAACAAAACGCGCAAACACACATGTGCAAATCTTATACTTGATTTTTATTTGTTTGTCCTTTACTTTATCTAAGCGATCCATGAACCTCGTCAGAGTCCGCCAAGAGGTGCAGACAGCTACCCAACCGCTAGCCAGATTTTGAACATTTTTTCCTCCGTTTTCTTACGAGTTTGGTTAATGTAATTATATGGCGAACTAATGAACTAGAAGATGCCGCCCAGAGGGACGTCTCGGCCGCCCTCCACGCCACCACAGAGCCAGCCGGGAGGAGGGGACCGGGCGCTAAGGAAATTAAATTCACCCAAACGTGTCCGCGTGAAGGATCTTCTTAGCGCGCCGACAGAGCAGAAGATCAGAGGCTGATTCGTTAGCAAAGAATTAGGCAACAGGAATAAGATTGGCTCGTGGCGGGCGGGTCGGCCGACACCACCAGCTTCTTTCTCCTCGTGACGAAACAATTCTCGTCACCTCTGCTCTCGGAGTTTTTTTTCCCTCTTTCTCGCATGCTGGTTGGACACGGCTTAAGGAGGATCTGGAAAGGGACACCGTATTCCTGTTTTTGTCATGCTCAGTTTGTTGATATTATATTCCTTTTATCCCTAGTCTTCATTAAAAGAAAAACGAAAAAGTGGTTTAATTGGAAGATGGGAAGCCACGGAAGGCAGATAAGAAAAGCAAGCAAGTCAACAGCCGAAAGAAAATAAACAAGACCGTCCACATGTAACATACACATGCTTTGGTAGGCCTATGCATCTGACGAAGACCCTACACCAGCAGGCCTGCCATCACCACTCGCCTCTAACGTCTTCAGCTGCCAACCTAACCCTCCTCCCCCTTCCCCCTCCCTCCTCCCCTCCCCCCCTTCCCCTCTCCCTGATGCCCTCGTCCGCAGGTCTTTACCACCAGCATCCTTGTGGTGGCATGGCATCCGGCGCTGGTTAGTGCCGTGCGTGGGGTTTCAGGGGGGGGTTCGGGGGGAGGGGGGGGGGACACGGCGAAGGGAAATGGCTCTGGTCAGGGGGGAGGAGGCTGCGGTCCCGTGGCACTAGCGTGGGCGTGGTGGGGGCGGCACTTGTGGTAATGATGGTGGTTTTGCCGGTGTATTACGAGGAGGAGGAGGGGCGGCGGGCGGGGGAAGGAGAGGGAGGGGGTGGCGATGCAAATATTTAGATGTGCTTTCGAGTTTAGAAAGAAGTTGTGTGAGAAGAAGGGAACTGAAGCAAGGAGAGACAGATTCAAGTTCAGTTAAGGTTAAGCAAAGTGATGATGAGAATGAGAATGATAAAGATGATAATATGATGATAGTATGATGATGTTGATGATGATAGCAATCATAATGTTAGTAGTAGCATTAATAACAGCATCAATGATGATAACCATAATAAGTGGTGATACTAATGATGATAACAATAATAAGAAGAGGATGATAATGATATTGATATGATAATAATGATAAGAAGAATAACGATCACTATTGCATTAACAATATGGATGGTGAGGATAATGATAACGATGATAATAATATGATCATAATAGTAACAATAATGATAATGATAACAATAATATTTAAAATATAGTTATGATAATGTTAATATAACGATAATAGTAATAACAATATAATGATAATAGTAAAAATAATAATTAAAATATATTTATTGGGATGAAATGATGATATGATGAATGATGATGATAATAATAATGGATAATGATAAAATGATTAATAACTGATGTAACAATGATAATGATAATAATAATGATAATGGTAATAATGATCTAAGAGTGATAATGAAATTGATAATAAAAAATGAAAAAAATAGTAATGATTATGATAATCACAATAATAATGATAATGATTCTAATGATAATAATGTTAGTAGCAGTAGTAGTAGTAATAATTATAATAATAATAGTAATAATAACCATAATAATGATAACAATAATGATATGATGACAATGATAATGCTAATCATTATCACTGATAACAATGTTAATAATAAATAACAATGAAAATAAAATAATGATAACAACAATAATGATGCTAATAGTAGTAATAACAATAGTGATGATAATAACCATGATGACAATAATAACAATAAAAGTAACAATGATAACAATAGCCATAAGAATAACGATTTTAATGACTTAAAAAGACAGATAGAGAAAAAGACACAAGTATATATCCAGAGGATATGATGAGTACGGATAAGAGAAAGGAGGAGAGAGAGAAAGATCAGATGATAGGGAGAGAGAAAGAGTAGATGGTGGGAAGCAGGAGAGAAAGAGAAGACAAGGAAACGGAGGAAAATCCGAAGGAGGGCGCAGGCACGGAGCGAGAGAAGATCCCGACCTCAAGCCGTGTTGCGCCGGAACACAAACCTGACGTTTCGACTTCTCTCGTTTACGTTTAACCTCTCGATGTATTTCTCTCCGCCGGTTGAACACATCCGCCGCCTTCCGTCTCGGACCGCGCTTCCGCTGCCCCGCCGGGAGGGGTTGGGACGGCGCCTCCAGGGACATCCAACGCGACTTCCCAAGCTCACCCCCCCCCTCTCCCTTTGGCACCTATCTACACCATCCTCTTCCGGACCACGCGACCGCCGGGCCCGGGCGCGGCCGTCCCTCAGTGCGCCTCGCAAGAGCCCCGCCCACGGAAAATCAAAGAACTCTGTTGCTGGACGTTCTCACGCGCCATCACTACTTACCTCCTTTATATTCCTATACCTATAAACTCATATATAATATATACCTACTACCATATACCTATATATATATACTATATAATATACTATAATTATGTATGTATTTATATATTTATATGTACATATAATACATACATATAACATACTACCAACTAACATACCATACATACCATACATACATACATACATACGAGCTACATACATACATACATACATAACACAACCACCCACAGACACACACACACAACTTACACATCATACACCACACACACACATAGTATATTAATATAATAATATATTACTATATAATCATTACATTTATAACATATATTGTAATATAATATACATTATTTATATAATATCATATATATTATATGTTATACTATATATAATAATATATTATGATATCTATATATATATATATATATATATCATTGTCTATGTAATGAATGCAGAACACACGTCGCATCACACAAACACATACTCACACACACACACACACACAGTTCACACATAATATATAATATATTATATATATATATCAATATTATACTTTTATATTTTATTTTTTTAAAATTCAATATAACATCAAATCCCAAAAACAAACAAAAAATCAAAATATATGTGTGTGTGTGTGATGTGTGTGTATGTGTGGTCGGTGTGTATCGTTGTGTGTAGTATTTGTTGTGTAATGTATGTGTAAGTGTGTGGTATGTATGTATGTGTGTGTATGTATAGTTATGTATGTTTATGCTAGGTACTGTCATGTATAGCTGTATTGTATGTAATCTATCTCTCGTTCACATCACACATCTTCATATGTGTGAATAAATAAATAAACACACCGTAATACATATCCGTAATATATGTATATATATATGTATGTATATGGATGTATGTAATGTATCTTCTCCTTCACACATATATTCATATGTGTTGAATAGAACTAAAAACACAAGCACGCTACATATGTGTGTATATATTATGTATATATAACATACATATAATATATCATACATTCATATATCTATTTATCTATCTATTTATCTATATATGCACACAACCCACATTATCACACACACAGAAAACACACACAACACACACACACCACACCCACCTAGTACACACGACGACAACCACATCATATATATATATTATATATATATATATATATATATATATATATATATATACTATGTATATGTGTGTGTGTGTGTGTGTGTGTGGGTGGTGTGTGTGTATCAATATATAATAATATCTATAATATATTATATATATATATATATATATAATATATATACTATTATAATATATGTTAAGCTATCAGCTGGCACATGGCTTAATCTGGACCTGCCATTATGGATGGTCTAGAATGGGTTCGATTCTTGATTTAGAAATGGACCGGGTGAAAATTTGAGATAGGCCTAACCTAACCTATGACACTAAGAGAAGAAGAAGAAGAAAAAAAAAACAATGAGAGGAATCACATGTCAATTATAAGTAAATTTAAAACGTTTTATTTATACGACAGACTTCTCTTTTTTATTGTTTAAAGGATTGATTCATGGTTTAGGTTAGTCAAATCCTGAGCTGACAATTACACGAGGAAAATCATGTGTTCGATTGTAAGCTGGCGCACATATAAAAAGTGATATACTAAATTTAAACACATCGTCTATTTACGCATATATTATATATGCTTTCCACATTATGAGGTTTCTTTATGTTCACAACACAATCTAAAATAATTGCAGTTTTGCCATGGGCTTTCCTTATAAAGCACTTGCCACGCGACGCAGAATCGGACAACAGAATGGGCCAGTGTATTTTTTTTCTCGTGAGTGAAGTGTCGATTTTTTTTAAGTGCATTTAATCCTTGTGCGTTGTGTTGATTTATGTGTATTAACATAAATACTACACTTAGTGAATATCGTACTTAATATCTAATCATATCTAAATGATTATAGATCAGACAATTGGTTAGAATTTGTTTAAAAAGTGGTATTCGGAAAACGAAACATCCATTTTCTATGATTTTTCGTCAAGATGAAACTAAATCTTCCGTCGATATCTCTTTTTTCTTACGGTTTCCACGTTTGTTCTCAGACAAGTTTAATTTACCCCCAGAAAATGTCTCAAATTTTGTATATAGTTTCTGATCATTGTCTAAACCAAGTTGGCGCCATATTGGCGCCACCTACAGAAACATAACGGATGAGTACATAAGTTACTCTTAGAGCTCGCAATCTTTTATTTTAGTAATGTACACATTTATACTAGTTATTACTAGAACATTTGAGACGCACCAGCTTATTTCATCTTCATAAATACCTACAGATGTAATCAAATGTGCTTTTTCATGGAGGATATAATGTAATGTGCAGGACTAATACATACGAAAGGCATATTTATAAAAATAGAATGAAAAACATTATGATTAATAAAAGTTTGCCTTTGCCGAAGCGCCGAGGCCATATCATATCGCTCAAAAGTCTAATAAATCAACAGATCAAGTGAAAAGCAATAATATAAGTATAATTTCGTCAATATTATCATATTTTCCTCTTTAACAAGAGAGATTGTTAATTTTTACGGTTTGGACGCACTAAGTTTGTGCAAATTGAATATGATATTCTTGTAGAGGATAAAAAGTTGCAGTCCTCGAAGCAAGAAACAATTTGCAGACACAACGGTAACGTCACAAATAAAGGAAAAAGATCGCGGAAGGCGTTACTCTCCGCCTATGGTCTACTTGGTGCTCTCGAGTATCAGCTCTTGCCGTATTAGTCGTATTCTTAGGGAAGTTGTGCAACGCAAATCAGTTCTTGACACAGTTTTCTTACGGTAGATTCTTTACGATTGCAGGAAATTATAACGTACTTTTAGAACTGTCAGTTTCAAAAATACAGTTTTCTTACGCTCTTGCATTATTTTGGTATGGTAGTTGATTTAAAGGTATTATTCCTTAGGAGAGTATTTTGTGATTCGTAGAGTGGATTCCACAATTTCTTAGTCTCTGGCGAGTGCGCCCATGTTGTAAAGAATTACCACAAAGATTTACAGAATATATAAGCACAACTAATAACACAAATACGAGTATTGGCAGATTATATGAGCAGAACGCACAGCAGTTGAGGCATATTTCGGTCGTTGAGGATATTCTAAAACAACATCTATGGAATTTGAGACCGTTTTGTTATCTCAATATTAACTGTCTGAGAACTCTCGGGATACCGGTAGCAGTAGTAGATTTACCGCGATTACCGGCAATAGTTCTCAGCCATGCAAGTCCCCCTGAAGTACGTGGTGAAGCAGAGGAGAATTAACCCACACAAAACAGCGCAGGAAAGACAAGGTAGATGCACTGTGCAGCAAGACCACACCTGTCTTCTGTAAAGGTAAGTTAGTTACTCCATTCGATAACAGTTTTGTGTAGATTATTACGAAATGGTTATTTTATCCGTTATGCTTCGATCCCCCTAACCTAAGAGTGCCCGTGCTTGACTGAAACTCCCAATGTTAGTTATTAGATTTTTGAGTTGGAATGAAAGCGACAACCCTGAACGAATATCAGGTATACGAAAAAAGTAGCGGTAAAATGTATTTACCTGTGATGAACAATATAAAAAAATATTCTTCGTTAGAAGAATTGACTGATTTACTTTTTCTTCGCAATGATTATTTTTTCGTCATTAAAACAGAGGTTTATTGAAGTGGTTTGTAAGCTTTATTGGCTCTATCAAATGCATGGTGTTATTATTTTGAAAATAACATATCTTTTGTTATTAAGAATTATGCGGTGTGCTGTTAGAATATTTGACAAGTATTATTTGTAGTAATAATCTTGTTATGTGAGATGAAGTTAATCTTACACATCACGAAACAAAGTATCATTTCATCACAAGTATTAGTTAAGAAACAGGGGGCGGTAATCAAGAAAGGTCTATGACTGCGATTTTGTCTCTGATTTGCGTTGTGCCTTATCTCAAAGTTGATGCTGGTAATAGGACAGACCGTTACATCGGTGAGATGTGGCACGGCGCAAATCACAGACAAAATCGCAAAGAACTGTCCTAGACCTTTAGTGGTTAACACCTAAAGTCTGGCTTTAAGAGGTTAAATACCCCGATTATGAAAGACTAGGATAGAATCATAAAAAAGCGAGTATTGGGCATGCGTACGTGCGTGCTTGCTTGCATCTGTGTGTATGTGTCTCTTACCTTTGCCTTTATTGTTTCCTTTTCTCGTACTTCGGTTTTCATGTATTTATATTCCTCTCGAATTTGAGGGTACAGCATGCAATGGGTGCTTGCAAAATGAAAATAAACAGATTTGCAGCATTGCACAGACACTTGGATTCGAATGAGGTATAGTGTATGGCACACCATGAATTATTTCAAATGAACACTGCAAAGCCGTACATATATGTATTATTCTATATGCTGTCTGCCTATCTCTGTCTGTCTGTCTGCCTTTGTCTTTGTGTGTGTGTGTGTGTGTGTGTGTGTGTGTGTGTGTGTGGTGTGTGTGTGTGTGTGTGTGTGTGTGTGTGTGTGTGTGCTTGTGTGTGTGCTTGTTCGTTTATACGGTTTTGTGTGTAAGGCTTGATAACATATGATTGATGAAAATAAAATTACCTTTGTCGAACGTCGAAAGCCATGGTATGAGAAGAGAGAGAGAGAGGTAGGGAGGGGAGGCGGAGGAGGAGACAGTCAAGGCAGACAGACAAAGACATAGACAAAGACAGAGAGAAACAGAGGCAGAGAGGCAAGGAACCTGACAGAAACGATTAATATCCAGCTATGTACTCGTGAGCGCGGACTACACACTACACGGCGAACAAACGGCAGAAGGACAGAGTTGTTACCGCTAATTACTCCATGATTGCCTCGTTGTGGTCCAGAGACAATGGAGTCCTTTGTGTATGGAGGCCGCGCAAATCACTCTTGCTCATTGCAGGGGATGTATGGCAATCACAGTTGCAATGGATCCCTATGGACAAGGTGATTATAGTGATCATTATAGACTTGCAGATTGTATGCGCTGATTGGCTAGTCTGTTGCACTAATCACCCTATCTTGTATCGATATCGTTTCTGGTAGTTATGGTATGTGCTTTTTTATAAGGCTTCTTATGAATTGGTCATTCGTAGTGCGACAACTGCATTAATTTTACCAGGTATGATAATGGCGGTCATATTAATCTGGCAATAAAGATGATTGCAGGAATTATTATTGAAAACAAGAATGAATAGAAATGATGATAGATATGATGGGAGTGATAATAAGAATGGTTATGATAATGCTGAAATATTGAATGTATGCATATGAATCGTGGTAGGTAAGCGATAAAAGTAGTAGTAATTGCTAATAATGGAATGATAAGGATGCGTTGAAATGCAGAATCAGTAGTGGCAGTGTTAGTAGTAGTAATCGTAGTAGTAATGATAGTGGATGTGTGATAAGATATATCAATCGTGCTCATGGCAAATATTATAAATAATGCGTGTTTGCTACTGTCGGTGTCACAGATCTTGTACTCATATTCTTGCCCTTATCTTTGAAATAATGCTTACGGAAGATAATGATGTAACTATCATAATTGCGTATCTCAGCAATGTATCTAGTATAAAAATAGGAATATCTTAATAGGCCTAGTAAACATTAATTTAAAACGCATAGGCCTATTTATGATCGGATACTGAATCACTGATATATATGTACAGGAATTCAGGCGATTTATGCGTACATGCCAATATACCTTCACAAGAAGTGAAGGTATATTTTCACATTTATACTCATGCACTCGAATCATTACTGATATATAGAATAATTAATATAAAAAATCAGAAAAAAAACACAAACTAGACAAACAAAGAGATAGTCACGTATCATCCAGCTATCAACCACAGGTTCATTAACCTATCCAGCCAAGCTTCAATTTCCCCGCCCAGATCCCCATCAGTCCGTCTAACCTATTTCGATCGATCAGTTAACCGGTGGTGATGGTCAGTCAGCCAGTTTATTAGGGAAATGTAGCCTGGCGGGCGAGGGTGGGGGGAGCCAGGCGCGTAGAGCAGGCGAGGGGAGGCGAGCACGACTGACCTCGGTGGGCAAAAACAATCTTAATCTACAGGAAACTCCAACCGTCATGGGCGCATCCTTTCCCTCCCCTCTGCTTTCCCCTCGGTGGCGGCTGCTGCTTCCCCTCACTCGCGTGGGTTGAGGAGGGGTAGGGGGAGGGGGCAGCGTTCGAATTCTCTTTAGGCGCGGGGGTTGGTCTATGCTGAGAGGGTAGTGGATTGGGGTAAAGATTGTTGATGGGTGAATGTATATAGAATGGCGAGGGATAGGCAGGCAGACAGACAGACAGACACACAGACAGACAGACAGACAGACAGACAGACACACAGACAGACAGAGTGAATGAGTGAGTGAGTGAGTGAGAGCTTCATAGGATATGGTATATTACATTATATGCAGTCGATGCAAATTAAATGTAAAAGATGGGTGAAGAAAATGAGAGACATAGCCATCTTTCTCTGCATTGTGAGAAGAGCGTTATTAGGTGAGGAAGGACAGGTTCTCCGTGGTATAACGAGGTATAGCGGTGTTGCGGTGGACAACCTAGCCAGCAGGTGATGGAGTCAGTCCAGGTGAGGGCACACGCCAGCAGGTGAGGGGACAGGGCAGCAGGTGAGGGTGAAGCAGGTGGTGAGCCTGGATACTAGAGCTCTCCGCTGTCCACCATCATGCTTGGTGTCCAGCCGGCAGCCCCCTCCAGCCCACCCTCTCCCACCCCCGCCTCTTGTAGCACCCACACGCCCAGCTGACTTCGCCTACGGGAGCTGCCTGTCGGGGACGCAAGAATGAGCCATTTCCTGAGTGGACGGCGAATTGGACTTCCTCGGAGGGCACGTGAGCGAGATGGCGGACACCGGATGGCGGATCCCTGCGTCTGGTGAAGAAGGTGGGAGCTTCTAGCAGGAGACGGCGGCGCGCCACCTTCTCGACCGCAGCCGCCATGTTGGTTTCCTCCCCAGCCCGTGCGTGTGCAGCCATTCTCACTGGGCGCTACGTCCCTCGTTCTCCGTTTCCATTCCTTTTTTAGATTCTCAAATGCAGAACAATATAAACGCTTAACGGATAAAACTGCTATGCATGTAGGGGGTAATGTGATATGAATAAAAACAAAACAAAAAAAAACAGTCGAGGCAGAGGGAAAATATCTAATAAGCATGGCGTGTTCAGCCAAAGCAGTAAGGGGAAACAGGTAGAGGGGCAGTGAGGGGAGAGGCCCGCCGATGGAAATAGAATGCGAGAAGGGTATTAAGGCACAGAGGGCACAGGAGAGGCAGGGGAGAGGGCGGTGGGCGCAGGCGGAGCGGAAGTACGTGGATCAGGTGCAGGCGCGTGCCGCGTGTTGCCTCGGCTCCGCGTTCGTCATCTGATTTCTTCTTATTAGATGCAACGTTCCGGAGTTTTCGTGTTTCCAACTGAACTAGACAGGAATACCCTTTGCGTTGATGTTAAGTGAATTATCAATTTCAGTTCTGGTGTAGAATAAATGATTGGTGTTCACACTATCGGGGGCGCCTGTCGATCGGCAGGAAATGTGAACACGTGCAAGTGTTGGCCATGATAGAGGATTTTCGGTCCTACAGTGAGACTCTGGAAGGGTGGAAATGGTTAGTGGTAAGAGGATATTAACACGTGCAAGGTTTCCTTTTCACTTGGTTTCCTGTCTGACCAGAGGAAGTGATGCTTAGCGTACTGGGGAGAGAGAGGGAAGGGGAGGGGAAGTGGGTGGGGTCTTGTGGTGCTGTCATAGTTACCTCCCCTTCCTCCCCTCCCCCTCTCCCTCTAACTTCCCCCTCCCTTCCTCACCTTCATTCTTCCTCCCCTTCTTCTCTCTCCCCTCTCCTCTTCGTCACTTCCCCTCACCTTCCTCCCCTCTTCCCTTTCTTCCACCCTCTCCCCCTTTTTCCCCACCCTCCTCCTCCCCCATTCGCATTAGTGCTACTCTCCATCTAAATCAAATATCTATAGGCATGGCTATATTATAGCGAAGAATTCCGCTATTCTTTGGCACAGTGCCACCCAATCCATCTTCTTACCACGAATTCTAATTTAATGTTCACCCGACGTAACGCGTGTCAACCCGTCGGGAGAAATGTTCCAGCTTTATCCCAAATTGGCAACCGAATTCACGGTCAGCCCGCCTGGCATTACGATACATGACAAATTCAAGG
>NW_020869205.1:89586-97576 GCF_003789085.1 Penaeus vannamei
GAAAAAAAAAAAACATATTTGGGAGATTATTAAAATGAAAAGAAGGGAGATAAATATGACAAAAAAATCAAAAGAAGATTAGAAAGTTTAAAAGAAGGAGAGTAAGGACATGATGAGAGAGGAAAAGAAAGCAAGAGAAATGTGTGAACAGGAGAATAAATGTCTGAAAATAATGTCATGGAGCCTGTTTGGCCACTTCATAAAAGGGTTCTATTATGTACACAGCTGCAATACACATCACTCTCTACAGTTAACATTTCACAAGTCACATCTTATCTAAAGAAAGAAAAAAATGATAAATAAATAAAAGTATATACCAGAGCTGTAGTTTATTGGCAGTATTGTAGAGTCGGACATTCATAAGAAAAAACAAAACAAAAGACCTGTTAAGCTATCTAACATGTATAACTTTCAAACCTACTGTACCTACGGGAGATGCTATTACCACTTACGCAGCCATAAGCAGTCGACATCAACTGCTGGTTTTACAGTGGACTTTATGAACGGCAGAAAAGTTGAACCCCAGTGTAAAGTGATTGTATTCAGCTGTGAGTGTTCGGTCCTTATTGAGAGTCCTGCATTCATTTCCCTGATAATTACACGGTAATTGTTTCTTCTTGAACATTCTGCGTATTTTGCCAGAATGCGACTCGGTGCTACTTCATCTTTCGCTTTTCCACCTATCAGCTTTTCATGGCAAATTCATGACATAATGAGTCTTTTCTCTCTCATTCTTTTACTTTTTTTATTTCTTACTTTTAATGGGTACATGGGAAGGGAAAAAAGGAAGCTTTCTACAATCCATACTATAACTGGACATCTATTGATATTATGTATAACATAATATTCATCTCTTTCTGTTCCGGTATCAATACATGTATAGCACATTAAACAGAAAAAAATGTGACCCTGACTGACAGAATCCAAGGCCAAAAATGTGTGAGTTTCTTTCCACAAAGTACATACTCCATCTTACACAAAATTCTGTACCAAAGCCACAGATTTCAATGTGGGTGTGACGAATAACTAGGAAAATAATATTTATAATGATAATGCTGATAAAAACAAAAAAATAATGATGAAAAAAATAATAATAATATAAAAAATTAATATCATCACAATAACATCAATGGAACATAATTAGCACAGTGCCTCTGATGTTTATGATGATGTTAATAGCACAAATAATTATGAAATGACAGTAAAGAAAAAGTTCAAAATCATTAGAAGAAAAACCTTGATACAGAAATGTGTGTGAGAAAACATGAATACTGGAACAGGTTGAAAAGAAAAAAATTACATATGTGTTTAATATAAATAACGGAAAACTTTTTGTTTTCTTTCATTTTCTGTTTATATGTGTATCAATCTTTGTTCCTGTATCCAAACCCTAAAATGACTAGTTTATTTTCAATAGGGAATACTTGTACATTCTATACAACAGACTTTCACTGGTCAAGGTATATTCACTTTGGAAATAAAAAATATGTACTGTACAGAATCCACTAACTATTAACTTACACAATTAAAAATTACAAAATGTACATTCACCCATACAAAGTCATCATATAAACAAGAACTGTATCTATCTGTCATCAAACAATGACAAACCACAGTGGACAATGTTTATACATGGTATATTTATCTGGCCATTCAAGAACATCACCAAAAAAGAAAATAAAAGAAAAAAAGATGGGGGGGAAAAAAGCAGAGAGGCAAGAGAAAAATCAACGAACAATTGCTTGCTGCATTGAGCAAATATCTAACATAAATACCTATGTTGTTCCGTTCTTTTTTTCTTCTTCTTTTAGGAATACCAGATCGAACTGTTTTCACATCCAACTGTACATTTCCCTCTACTTCTGAGAGTCGAGATGTGTTGATGTTTCATCTCAATTTGGCACAATTCAGATGTGATTAAGCCAAGTCTCTATCCAAGGAGATTATTAGCTTCACGTTGTGCTTTGTGTCAAGATTTCTTCAAGACGCCATCTTTGCCTTGTGACTTCCAGTTTAATAGACTGTTCTTGTCATGTGACAGACCATATTATTTGAAAAAAGTGCCCTGTCTCTTTTCATTTTAATCATTATTATCAACGGTTTTATTAATAAGAACCAGAGGGATATCGGATGAAATATTTACAAATATTTAGAAAATCTAGGACGGTGAACAAAAGACAAAACACAAATGACATTGGGGGAGGGGGGAAATGGGGTAAAATAACAGCAATATAACCTTCAATCTCAACACTAAAATGGAATACAAGATTAAATCACACTGACTCTGCAACTTCTAGTGTGCATGAAAAACACTTTTATATGCTTACATAATTCACATATTCTTTGTCAAAATGTTTCTCTCATCAACATGGAGAGATGGATGGTCAACATTGCATGAGCACAGTTGGGAGGTAGTGTATGCTGGTGCCTAGATTCTGCTCTTTATTATATATATATTTTCACATCTTACAATCTTTTTTTTTGCATATAAAAATGTACATATCCCCTTCTAACAGCATCAGTAAGAAGGATGGAAGGAAACCGGCAGTCAAAATACCAAAACCACTAGTCCAAAGAAAGATTAATGGTTGAAGAGGCCTGAGTGTCGGAAGAAGCCTAGATTGGAGCGCGACCGGGGGCCTAGGGTGCGCTCAGGGGTCAGTGACGTGGAGTGTGCACGTGGACGGGCTGGGGCACCGCTCGGGGAAGGACTCGTGTCCACTTCGCTGACCAAGAGGGGGACGTCGGTGGTCGATCTTCTGTCTCCTGGCAAGCAAAAAGGACAAAAAAATGTAAGTGCTTCGGATAAGGTTGGTTTTCAAATTTCTGTGAAGAGCCTATAAGACATTTTAACTAAGGTATTTTCATTGTGTTTTCAGGATTCATATACTCGTCTCAAATGATCAAGCCCTTTTATTGTTTCTTTTCCATCATTCTCTGTAACAAATATGTGAAGCTCAGACCACTAATACTGTCTATCCTCTCATATCTATCAATATTTTTTCCCATCCGCCTAAAAATACCAAGAGTAAGATGGGATCATATCAATTTCCTTCCAACACAAATAAAAATGAAAAACTACCTCCCCCTCATATCAGTCAACAATTCTTGTTTTGGTTAATTTCTCTACAGAACACAAAAGATATATTCCCTTGACCTCTTGGATGAAAATACTGGGATATCAATTCAAATGATGGGACTGGAGCAAAGAGATGAAGACACAGGAGTATCTAAACGTAAATGAAACATGGCTATAAAACGAAACAGATGAAAAGCAAGGTGGTTAGCATTTAAACCAATACAAAAATACTTTTTCTAAGCTGCTTTCTATTGTGGACGAGACTCTCCAAATTGCATTAAATTGTTACAGATGTATTATGGACTAACTAGACATTAATGACTTAAATGGTTTTCATTACATATAACTGTATACCAGTTTATTGAAAAAGGACAACATCCATGAAATATAATTGGTGTCTTCACATTTTAGCACTATTGAAGCAAAGCAAAAAAAACCTACCCATACTCCAAGCATTGTATAAGAATGGCAATGGAAAACAACAATTCTTTTTCCATTTAAGATTTTCAAAGCTTACATCTATTTCTACAGTTAGTAATAATAAAAACTTCAGCAAACAGAGATGTTGTCCCACCAATGTAGGTTGGCTAGAACATGATCAAGATAAAACTCAGGTCATCATTCTGTTTCCACCTATCTCATACAATTTCCTCCTTACTGCAACACTCTAACCTCCCTCCCACAGTAAGACACATAATTATCTTTAATCATATCCATTGTTTCACCCTGGAATTTCTACTTACACTGACAATCACAAAAATAATTATATACCTCTATATTATCTCGTATATTGTATCTAATTACCCATATTAGCAACTAGACCATATAATGAAAAAGTCAGAAAGCATAAAAAGCCATAATAAGAGAGAGTTAATTACAGCCACAAAGAGGAGCAGGTGACAACAGAAAAAAAAAAAAATTGTAAACATACTAATACTCTTGGGGTCTATCCAATCACTATTTAGATGATGATGATACTACAGCCATGGTATCAGTTGCTAGGGCTTTTCAAGATACAGTAACTTTATAAAAGCAAATGGACTACTAACTGCATGATTTTCGAAACTGTACTGAACTACTTGAAACTGCACCCAACTTTGATTTCATAAAAACTTCACATAATAAAACTGAACTCCTCCATAGCGGATCCCCCAGTCCTCAAGACCAGTTTACCTTCACTCTTCGAAGGTGAAGTTCTAGCAGAAGATGGCAGCCGACTGTCCTCATGCGAGATGAGAGTGGGAATAGCTTCAACGCTTTCCATCAAGTCCAGCAGGGGGTTACGTGGCTCGAGGCAGAGTGAGGCACGTGTCCTGGCCAGATCCCTTGGCTCTACGCAGATCGAGTGTCTGTTCTTCTGCTTCCTTGCCATGTCCTGGGCATCGCGGGGCTCGAGGCAAACAGAATGCCGCATCTTGGCTGAGGTGGGCAGTTCCCGAGCTCCTTCATATAAGGAGAGTCTTGATCGTGGAGCATCACCTACCACAGGCCTCAGGGGGGATGATGGTCGAGGCCAAGCACATGAACCGCGCAGGGAGGGGGAAGAGGCCAAGGATGAGGAACCTCCTGATCCTGTGAAATAGTGGAGACATTGTGCGTGAGAAAGAGCAATAAATACAATAATTGTTAAATAAAAGCTAGATTCTAATACAGAACTGGACTTCTAAGAAAAAACAAAAAATGTGTCATAAACACGTAAGTAATTACTTCACTTACGCAACAAAGCAAGCAGACAGACTAACCTGAAGTGTTGGAGGCAGAGGTCGAGGTGCTGAACTTGTTGGAGGAAGTGACTGAAGACGGTGGAGTTGCAATGTCTGTGTCGCAGGAGCCCAGGTCTGCATCAGCCAGCACTGTCCAGGAAGAAACAAGACACAGTCATCTTTCGGAACGAACCAGAATGGACTTCTAGAACTCGATTACAATATTAACACCATCATCTGAACAATTTATTTGTCACATACTAATACATTCCACAGTTTTCTCAGTCTCTGAATGTGCTTTGCTGTTTATATAGTGCATATCAGTGTTGAATCTACATATACCTTATTCACATAGCTATCTTCCCCAACCATACATTATTACTTTTTTTCCCTTACTTATCTCCTTGCCTTCCTTACACTAACTACCCCACTGGCAACAACTACAAAGATGACAGCTTACAAGAGAATCTATGGTGCCTTGTAAGGAGACGTGAGCTCGTGCCACCTGGGGAATCGTCACACACTGAATCACACAGTCGGGTGATCTCGGGTGTCGATCCACTGAGGCTGTACTGAATGCCACCTAAGTAAAGAGAACAGATAGGGTAAGGAGACTGTTCTCATAGCGGTTTCCTTATCGTTGCAAAGTTAATAAAAAGAGAAAGAGAAAAAATATCATTTTCTTTCTCCGAACTGTGTAATTCTACATGTTCTTACCCTCTAGAATTCTAAAGCTCTCTCACAATTTTAGATATAAGCACTAAAGCAAGGTATTCATCAACAAATATCAATAAAATCTTGCAATATATTAATTGTTGTTACAACAGCAATTTCTTGATAAAATTTCATGGTATACTGTAATCTCTATTTTCCAATTTCTTAATCTTTCACTTTAACTGTAGTTTCTCTACAGAAATCCTCCTCCTCAAAGTTTTAATTATATCTACAATACAAAAAAGCACATTATCAACAATGTTAAACAGTTCTACTGCATTAATAGTGATTCCTAATGACATGAATATCACTTCAAATAAAAGCAAAATTGTGCCATATTCCATAACTCACTTGACTTTGAAGGTGGTGTCAAGTCCAAGTTGTTGTTTGTGGTGTTGTTCAAGTGTGTGGTGGAGGTGCCACGACGCAAGACATTGCGACGGTGACGGGAGGCATTGGTGGCCTCAAGAAGCAACCTGTACCACTGGTCCAACCCCGACTTAGCCCTGAGGAGGACACGGCCTTCCCTTGGGAGTGCCAGGGCCAGGGCAGGGCCACCACGCCGATCCTGCCACTCTACGCATTCTACGCTGGCTAGGTTGACCTGTCGAAACATGGATTTGGTTTAGGTGTGTTTAGAGACCAGCAGAGAAGGGAGAGAAAGGGACGTGAGAGAAAGGGGCAGGAGACAGAGAGACAGACCTCTGTTTCTTTTGAAAAAGAGAAAGAGAAAGAGAGAAGAGAAGAGAGAGAGAGAGAGAAGAGAGAGAGAGAAGAGAGATGAGAATGAGAGAGAGAGAGAGAGAGAGAGAGAGAGAGAGAGAGAGAGAGAGAGAGAGAGAGAGAGAAGAGAGAGAGAGAGAGAGAGAGAGAGAGAGAAAGAGAGAGAGACAGACAGACTAACTGACAGTGCAAGTATAAAGCCCGCTGGTAGAGCCCCGCCAATAAGACCCAATCCAGTTCAACCCATTTAACACCGCACACACCCTCCTAATCCAACGTGATGTCCTCACCTTGAAAATGAACGATCCCATTTCTGAATACTTGGTCGATCCTCTCCTGAAGCACGCCAGGTAGTCCCTCGTAAGCACAAAGTAACGCTCTTTCCACCTGGAGAAGAGCCTGTCACGTGCCTGGAGCAAAACGCCCTTGCGCAGTGCTGGTACTGACACAATGCCATCCTCCTGAAATTTAGTTTCTTGTATTAGAAGATGTTTTGATTCTTGTATTAAGAGGTCTGTCAGAGATGGAAACCTGTCAGACTGACTCTCCGTTCTGTCTGCGATATTTGATTTTCTTTTTTGAAAACTGAATTCTTTCAGAAATAAAACAAAAATTACCATCGAGAGATTCAACATGTAAAGTAACTAATTAATAATATGTTATTTACAAATTAGTCTCACTTCAGAAAAAAAGTTACATATACATTTTCATGCATTTTACTGATATTGAAGGTTTTGTCCGTTAAACATTCAAAATTATAACATCTAAAAATCACATTTTTATGGACTTCATGTCTTATGTACAGGAGTAGTTAAAAGAAGGATGAGGAGGATATGAGTGAGGATGAGGGGGAAGAGGGGAGGAGGAGGAGGATTATGAGGAGGCAAAGGAGGAAGAGGAAGAGGAAGAGGACTATGATGATGATGATGATGATGATGATGATGATGATGATGATGATGATGGTGAGGAGGAGGAGGAGGAGGAGGATTAAGAGAATTAGGAGGCTGCGGAGGAGCCCCGCCAGGGCCATGTCCGCCGAGGCCCGCGGCGCCCCGGCCCCGCCCCCGACCCACCTGGTCCAGCTCGGGCGTGGCCGGCCTGAGCGAGTGCTGCGACAGGGACGAGATGGACCGGATGAGCACGTGCGGCGGCGTGTAGGTGAGCTGCGCCTCCAGGCCCCCGGAGGCACTCTTGCTCGGCGTGGCTCCCTTGCTGCCGGGGCTGCTGCTGATGCTCCTGCTGCTGCTACTGCTGCTGCTGCTGATGCTGGCCTTGGCGATGGTCGTGGCGTGGGAGCCGGCCCTCGAGGTGAGAGCGGGCCCCGGGGTGGAGTGCGTCCGGGAGCCCAGGGTGGTCCTCGGGGGCCCGGAGATGCTCGTGGTCCTGATCGTCGGCGTGGGCTTCGTCGGCGTCGAGGCGGTCGACTTCACCACGCTGTTGTTGTTGTTCCTGCTGCTGCTGCTGGTGCTGGTGCTGGTGCCATTGGGGGTGCCATTGGGGGTGCCGTTGGTGGTGCCTCTGCTGGTGTTGGGGGGCCCTCTGGTGGTGGCGGGGGGGCCTCGCGTGCCATTGGGGGTGGCGGTCTTAGTGCCGTTGGTGGTGGCGGTGGAGGAGCGGCTTTCCCCGCCTCCGCCGTTGGAGTTCTCCACCAACATCCTCAACACGTCTGCGGGAAAGAGAGGAAACTGGGGTTAGCTACGAAGGTGGACTCACAAAAACATTCGTGTCTCTAGAATTACACCCGATGGGGCAAAGACATGCACATGAAAAA
>NW_020869206.1:32500-35000 GCF_003789085.1 Penaeus vannamei
GTACACTCCTTTTAGTTTTCGTTTGTATCAATTGTCTGATGTTGTATTTCAGGCGTACAAAGGGATTTACGAAAACATTTGATGGCATAAAACAATTTTTCGGGTAGTGAACCATGTTCCAGTCGTGAAAAATGGTTGTATGTGTGTGTGTGTGTGTGTGTGTACATATATATATATATATATATATATATATATATATATATATATATATATATATATATATATATATATATATATATATGTGTGTGTGTGTTGTGTGTGTGGTGGTGTGTGTGTGTGTGTATGTTCATATATATATACATATATATATACATATATATATATATATATAATATATATATATATATATATATATATATATATATATATATATATATATATATATATATATATATGCGTGTGTGTGTAAACATGCTTTCCCAATATGTTCATGCTTCACAAAAGTGATATTTATTTCTCTTTGATTAGCGGAAAGGATAAGCTGCTGAAGGTAATACGAAAGGTATATTTGCTGAAACATTCTTACGAAATCCAGCATCCAGGAAACCAAAGGTTTTCATTCCATAAAGAAAAAAAGTTGACAGGGACCGCAGGCACATATGAAAGTCTTATAACACCCTGAAGTGTAGCCTGAAACCTGATAATTCCACGGGCATGACACCACAAAAACTATGACATGAAATTTAGAAGCACTTGCGGTGGACGATGCCGGGGCCGGACTCATCATACTCTTCCTTGGTGATCCACATAGCCTGGAAGGTGGACAGAGAGGAGAGGATGGAGCCGCCGATCCACACGGAGTATTTGCGCTCAGGAGGAGCAATGATCTTGATCTTGATGGTGGAAGGCGCAAGGGCAGTGATTTCCTTCTGCATGCGGTCAGCAATACCAGGGTACATTGACGTGCCACCAGACAAAACGTTATTGGCAAAGAGATCCTTCCTGATATCAATGTCGCACCTCATGATGGAGTTGTACACGGTCTCGTGGATACCAACAGATTCCATACCCAGGAAGGAAGGCTGGAACAGAGACTCGGGGCAACGGAAACGCTCGTTGCCGATGGTGATGACCTGGCCGTCGGGAAGCTCGTAGGATTTTTCTAAGGTAGATGAAGATGCTGCAATATTCATCTCACTTTCAAAATCAAGAGCAACATAGCAAAGTTTTTCCTTGATATCGCGTACGATTTCACGTTCAGCAGTGGTGGTGAAGGAGTAGCCACGTTCTGTAAGGATTTTCATCAGATACGCTGTCAGGTCACGACCAGCCAAGTCGAGACGAAGGATAGCATGAGGAAGAGCATAACCTTCGTAGATGGGGACGGTGTGGGTCACACCATCACCAGTGTCGAGCACAATACCAGTGGTACGACCAGAGGCGTACAGGGACAGCACGGCCTGGATGGCCACGTACATGGCGGGTGTGTTGAAGGTCTCGAACATGATCTGGGTCATCTTCTCACGGTTGGCCTTGGGGTTGAGGGGAGCCTCAGTGAGAAGCACTGGGTGCTCTTCTGGGGCAACTCGTAGTTCGTTGTAGAAAGTGTGATGCCAGATCTTCTCCATGTCGTCCCAGTTGGTGATGATACCGTGTTCGATGGGGTATTTAAGTGTGAGGATACCTCTCTTGCTCTGAGCCTCATCACCAACGTAGGCGTCCTTCTGACCCATGCCGACCATCACACCCTGGTGACGGGGGCGGCCGACGATGGAGGGAAAGACGGCGCGAGGGGCGTCGTCTCCAGCGAAGCCGGCCTTGCACATACCGGAACCATTGTCAACCACAAGGGCAGTTGTGTCTACGTCGTCACACATGGTGGATGGAGGGTCTGAGGTCCTGAAAAAGATGATTGATCGATTATTTTGCATTCATGCAATCGTTTATAGATTCATTAAACATAACCACAATGAAAATAAAAAACTAATACGATAAGTTTCGGGTGACTAAACTCCTCAGCCGAAGTTAAGATGAAAAGGAGTTCGATACATATGAATGGCCTTGCGTTTCTGTTCATTTGCAGATTAAATCAGAAATAGAGAATCTGCAGTCATTTACATCACTTACATTCATATCTCTTCAACACGCCAGTATGCCTAAAATCATCGTAAATGATATGTCTTCACTTGATAGTGATTATGCATATAAAAATGCAGAAATCTTTAACAAGGTAATATTTTTACACAATGAACTAGTAGCTCTATTTTTGTCATACGAGTACTGAGAGGTTAGTCCTTTTTTAGGCTCATAAAAGAGGTGCCATTGAGAAATATGAACATGGGGAAAGAAAATGAGAAACAGACTTTTTTCAAACAATGACGTAGAACTAGTATATGTATCAAAACGATTAGATTGTTATGTCTTGCGAGTACATCCATTTGCTTGTGTACTGTTTACTTTTGTTTCCCTCAGTTCATAGATTTATAACGCACATGTTTCTGATCCGTACGCACAAACACAAAGTCAGTCGGATGTAGAGTATACGATTCTGTATTAATAT
>NW_020869206.1:40000-55000 GCF_003789085.1 Penaeus vannamei
CTCTCTTCCACCCCTCCTCCCTCCTCCTCACCCTCCTCCTCCTCCTCCTCCTCCTCCTCCACCCCTCCTCCTCCTCCACCCCCTCCTCCTCCTCTCCTCCTCCACCCCTCCTCCTCCTCCTCCTCCACCGCCCTCCTCCTCCCTCCTCCTCCACCCCCCTCCTCCTCCTCCTCCTCCTCCACCCTCCTCCTCCTCCCCTCCTCATCCTCCTGCCTCCTCCAGCCCCCCTCCTCGCTCCACCACCCTCCTCCTCCTCCTCCAGCCCCTCCTCCTCCTCCTCCTCCTCCTCCTCCACCTCCCTCCTCCTCCTCCACCCCTCCTCCTCCTCCTCCACCCCGCTCTCCTCCTCTCCTCTCCTCCTCCCACCCCTCCTCCTCCTCCTCCACCCCCTCCTCCTTACTCCTCCACCCCCTCCACCCCTCCTCCTCCTCCTCCACCCCCTCCACCCCCCTCCTCCTCCTCCTCCTCCACCCCCTCTCCTCTCCTCCTCCTCCCTCCAGCCCTCCTCCTCCTCCTCCACCCCCTCCTCCTCCTCCTCCTCTCTCCTCCACCCGCCTACCTCCTCCTCCTCCACCCCCTCCTCCTCCTCCTCCTCCACCCCCTCCTCCTCCTCCTCCTCCACGCCCCTCCTCCTCCTCCACCACCCCCTCCTTCTACTCCACCTCCTCCTCCACTCCTCCACCCCTCCACCCCTCCTCTCCTCCTCCTCCACCCCGTTCTCCTCCTCCATCCACCCCCTCCCTCCACCATCCAAACCCTCCTCCTGCCACCCCCTCCTCCTCCTCCGCTCCGTCCTCCTCCTTCCACCCCTCCTCCCTCCTCCTCCACCCTCCTCCTGCCTCCCTCCTCCTCCTCCTCCTCCTCCCCCCTCCTCCCGCTCCACCCCTCTCCACTCCTCCACCCCCCCCCTCCTCCTCCTCCTCCACCCTCCCTCCTCTGCCTCCTCCACACCCCTCTCCTCCTCCTCCTCCACCCCCTGCCTCTCTCCTCCTCCTCCTCCTCCTCCTCCACCCTCCTCTTCTCCTCCACCCCTCCTCCTCCTCTCCACCCCCTCCTCGCTCCCTCCACCTCCTCCTCCTCCTCCTCCACCCCTCCTCCTCCTCCTCCAACCCCTCCTCCCTCTCCTCCACCCCTCCTCCTCTCCTCCACCCCCCTCCTCCCCTCCTCACCTCCTCATTCCAACCCCTCCAACCCCTCACTCCTCCTCCTCCACCCCTTCTCCTCATCCTCCTCCTCCTCCTCCACCCCTCCTCCTCCTCCTCCTCCTCCACGACCCCCTCCTCCTCCTCCTCTGCCTCCTCTCCTCCTCCTCCACCCCTCCCACCCCTCCTCCTCCTCCTCCCTCCTCCTCCTCCACCCGCCCTCCTCCTCCTGCCTCCTCCTCCACCCCCTCCTCTCCTCCTCCACCCTCCTTCCTCCTCCTCCTCCTCCTCCCCTCCTCCTCCTCCTCCTCCACACCCTTTCCTCTTCCTCCTCCCCACCCCTCCTCCTCCTCCTCCCATCCTCCTCCTCCTCCTCCCCTCCTCTCCTCTCCACCCTCCCTCCTCCTCCTCCTCCACCTCCCCTCCTCCTCCTCCTCCTCCACCCCTCCTCCTCTCCTCCTCCTCCCCCCCTCCTCCTCCTCCTCTTCCTCCCCCCTCCACTCCTCTCCTCCTCCACCCCCTGCTCCCTCCTCCTCCTCACGCCCCTCCCTCCTCCTCCTCCACCGCCTCCTCACCGCCCTCTCGCTCTACCTCTTTCCTCAGCCCCGCCCCCCTCCCCGCTCTCTCATCGCCTCCCCAAACGCGGTCTCGCGCTCCGGAACCTCCCTTTGGCCTCCGAGCAAGAGCGGGACTGAGGGGGAGTGGAGTGGAACCGCCCCGATTGGATGCATCAACACCCCCGGCTTCATGGCTTAGTTTTCATTAGGTATGCTTACTCCATATGTTTTATATACACATATACATAGGTATATACACATTCAGACACATACTTATACACATGAATACATACACAGGCCAACACAGTTATGCACTCTCTATGTAAGCTTTATATACACTCACACACACAGATATGCACTCTCTATGTATGTTTTATACACACACACACCATACACACACACACACACACACACACACACACACACACACACACACACACACACACACACACCTAGATACGCACATACACTTCACATCCTTCACAGCCCCAGACATCGATTCCCGCACCATAAAAAAACAGTAATGTCCTTGCTGTCTTTATATCAAGGCAGCAGTTTCTGGAGCATTTCTTGCATAAACTTCCGCCTGTTTATAGTCTCATGGGATTAACTCGACTTTCAAATCACGCTTTCGGCCAACTGATAATACTTCAAAAATATTCGGCAAATATTCGCTCTGAACCTCTTTTCCCGAAATATAACCTTCAAGCAGTCGGTATAAACAAAATATTTCCGTCCCTCTACCGCAAGTATCAGTTTTTTTTTCTCCCGCCCCCCTTCTCCAAATCCTGAAATATCATGAAGCAGAGTCGAGCGTACCCCTCATGTTCTGATATTAATATCTTTGAGTAGCATCTGAAGTCTTCCTTTCCGTCACAACTCACCGGTTTCCTTGGGCTATATTTACTTCGCCAGCTGTGTATATCCGTTTTGCAATTTTTGAGCCAAAAACAGTTTTCAGTATAACGTTTTTTATGTTGTTTATCTTCTTCTTTTTCTGTATTTCTTGTATTGTCTTAACAATACTTAAATTTATCCTTGGCCTGGGGGGGGGGGGGAACAAAAGTAAGCTCATAGATTTCTTTCTTCTTTATTTCTTGTATTGTCGTTAACCATACTTTATTTGTCACTTGGCCGGGGGGGAAAACAACAGTTAACTTATAAAAGTTGTTTTCTATATATCCCTTGCTTAACGGTGATTATATGACGTGTGATAGAATCTATGGCGGCAAAAACGGGGGTTGAGCTGCACCGCCACGTCTGCTGTGATGTATGGAAGTCAGCTGATGAGCGAGGGCGATGCGTGATGTCCAGCATCACCTGTTTATATTTCCTCTCTCTCTGTCTCTCTCTCTCTCTCTCTCTCTCTCTCTCTCTCTCTCTCTCCTCTCTCTCTCTCTCTCTCTCTCTCTCTCTCTCTCTCTCTCTCTCTTCTCTCTCTCTCTCTCCTCCTTCTCTCCTTCTCTCCTCTCTTCTCTCTTCTCTCCTTCTCTCCTTCTCTCCTTCTCTCCTTCTCTCCTTCTCTCCATCTCTCCTTCTCTCCTTCTCTCCTTCTCTCCTTTCTCTCCTTAATTCCCTTTCTCCCTCTCTCCCTCTCTCCATCTCCCCTCCCTCCCCCTCCCCCCTCCCTCCACTCCCTCACTCCCTCCTCCCTCTCTCCCTCTCTCCCTCTCTCCTCTCCTTCTCCCTCCCTCCCTCCCTCCTCCCTCCCTCCTCCCTCCCTCCCTCCCTCCCTCCCTCCTCCCTCCCTCCCTCCCTCCCTCCCTCTCTCCCTCCATATACATGTATTAACATACATATTATATGTATGTATATATATATACATATATCATATGTATTTATATATGTATATATATATATATATATATATATATATATATACTGTATATATATATATAATATATATATATATATATATTATATATATATATACTATATATACTGTATATATGTATATGTATATTATATATATATATATATATATATATATATATATATTATATATATATTATATATATACTATATATATGTATATATATATATCTGTGTGTGTGTGCGTGCGTGCGTGCGTGCGTGCGTGCGTGCGTGCGTGCGCGTGCGTGCGTGTGTGTGTGTGTGTGTGTGTGCGTGCGTGTGTGTGTGTGTACATATACAGGGGGGGAAGCGGGAGAGAGGAGGGAGGGAGGGAGGGGGAGGAGGAGAGAGGAGGAGGGGAGAGAGAGAGAGAGAGAGAGAGAGAGAGAGAGAGAGAGAGAGAGAGAAGAGCGGGAGAGAGGGTAGAGAGGGAGGAGGGAGGAGATAGAGAGAGAGAGGGAGAGGAGAGAGAGAGAGAGAGAGAGAGAGAGAGAGAGAGAGAGAGAGAGAGAGAGAGAGAGAGAGAGAGAGAGAGAGAGAGAGAGAGAGAGAGAGAGAGAATTCAAATTCAAAATACTTTATTCCATTTGTCAGAATGGTAATTCTTATTATATGCAGTGATATTACAGTACATATAGATATAAGTAAAACATAGAATCAATGGTGGTACATAAAAATATATCTATATTTTGAAACCTGAGGCCATTGATGATTTATGAGATGTTCCTTTAATTTCTTCTTGAATGTATTTGAGCTCTGAATGTTTCTTATATTACAAGGTAGTTGGTTTCACATCACGGGTCCACGTGTTAAGTGTCTGGCGTGCCATTATATCTGTACGTGATCTTTTGACATATATGGAGTTAACCTGTCTCGTTTGGACACAGGTTGTGTTACCTACAATTAGAAGGGTTAAAATCCATTTTAGATAAACACCTTGTATCATTTTATGAATTGTTAATCAAGTAACACAGTTGGATTTGTATTGTACTTTTACCCAACTTAATTTGTTTATGTGTGAGATAATGTAGTCATACTTCTTCACGTTACCAAGTGCTACTCTGGCAGCAAAATTTTGTATTTTTTTAATTTTCGGAATCTGACCTTTGTTTATTATACCCCATATGTTGGAGCAATAATTAATTATACTGAGAACTAGTGTTTGTATAGCAGATATTCTAGTTTCAACGGGAATTATATTTCTGATATGGCTAAGGTAAATTAGTGTGCCCATTACTTATCTGTGGATGTTGTCGACGTGGTTCTCAAATGTCAATATTCTGTCAATGAGCACGCTTAGTTTTTTACGGAATTGCTCTATCTTATGTAGCTGTCTTTACATTTTATAGTTGTGTTTACAGGAATTTTGGTGGTGTTTTGGTTGCTACTTAGAAAGATACAATGTGCTTTAACTGGATTTATCTTGAAGCCATTTACGTCAAAGTATCCCTTTACCTGTGAAAGTGTCTTGTTTACAGAATCACTATGGAAAATTGTGAATCATCGGCGTATTAAACAAGAAGGCAATTTTGGGCTATGGTTGACAGATAATTTGCGAATATTGTGAATAGTATATTATTTAATGTGTAGGATACCAGGCCGGGTTATTTTTCGAATAGTACATATTCATGTTTATATTTTGTACAATATCCAACCGTGTTAAAGCTTCAATGGCTTTTCAGGCGTTTTTGACTTGTTGGCCTGGTATCCTACACATTAAATAAAATACCTTTCACTCATTCATTGAGTGCATGGAGGTATTAATAGAAGTAGGTATACTTGATTCCTTCATGCTGAGAAAAGCATAGTCCTTTGGCTTGACTCCCACTGCGAGCAATTCCACTTGAGAATCATTCATGCCCATTCTTCTCATCCACAGGGCTATTTTGATAGTTGTTCAATGAAAATATAACCATTAAAGTAATTATTTTCCATCCTTATTGAAATTTGAAAAGACCAAAATGAATATTATACCCCATGTGCTTTTTCCAAAATAGAGTCGAATTTTTGTGACGTCATCAAAATCAGACGCCATCACTTCTCATGGAGTTGCTACTGATCTAGCTTTTCCCTAGATTTATGGCGCGTGGACAGGCAGAACAGCCAGTTCTGGAACCTACAGACAAGGAGATTAATCGAGCGCATAGACTTAATGAGTTACGGGAGTCAGTAAAAATAATGAAAGAGGAAGAAGGGAGTGAGTATATGTGTTTTTAGGCAAAAAGGAGGGCATACATTTCTGTAGTACGGACACTACGGGAATTATATTTCTGAGGGAGGGAGGGTGAAATTGAAAGTGCGAGTTGGGAAGGCTACTGCGAAACCAGCTCCGGAGGTGGATTTGGAGCCATCAGCGTAAACATGAATGGAGGCTTGGTCAAGGGAATGGGTGATAACGGCTACATTGCGTTTTGGAGAATTTGAAGGGGGAGCTAGGGGGTGAGATAAGGAATTAGAGGGGGTGTTGATGTAGTATCAGGATGTGGAGGATCTGGGGAAGGGCATAGTTGTGACATGGATTCACGTGTGTATCCAGGAGGGAGAGGAAGGGATAGAGGGGATGGAGGGAGGGTTAATGTGGGTGTAGTTAGAGCTGAGGAGGATGGGTTGTGTTGGGAGTAAGAGAAAGGGGTGTAGGGGGAGTATGAATAGGATGAGGATTGATATCGGCAGTAGTTGGAGTTGAGGGGGATGGGTTATGCTGGGAGAGAGTAGCATGAAGGAGTGTAAGGGGAATATGAGTAGGAGAAGGATGGATATCGGCAGTCGGCAGTTTCAGCAGTAGAGCTGGTTGGAGAGTTTTGCAAGAGAAAGGTTTTCTTATGAGGGGGGGGAAGAGGAGACTGGTGTCTGGGGAGCAAAGGTAAAGGTAGGTGGAGGTGAGTATGTGTTAGGAGAAGAAACGGTGGAACGTATAGTCCGTCTGCTGCGGGTAGTGCGGGGAGGGAGAGGGGAAGGTGTTGGGGCTGTAGTTGAGATCGGAGTGTCTGGATTTAGAGTGGCAAAAGAATTTGAAGTTAAAGTGGGGAAGTAAGTAGGTATAGGGGAGGGTGTAGGAGCATTTTGGGAAGGAGGGGGAGGGGCAGAACGAGCGACATCATTAGAGTAGGGAGTAAGAGAAAAACCTCGTCGACGTGCTTCCTGTTTGGCTTCACGCAAAATGAGACCAAGTCTGTATGTAAGAGTGACCATCCGAGACTCAAACTTGTAGGTGGCACAGCCTCTATAAAATACATAGTTGGGGCCGCCGCAGTTAGCGCATGTGCGCGATTGTGGAGAGCAGTTTGATCGGTTATGACCAGGTTGGGCACATAGGGGGAATCGGGCTGTGGAATGGCAGTGTTTGGCAGGATGTCCAAAGCACCAACAGTTTTGACATTGACGGGGAGGAAGTTGGTATGGTAGGAGGGGATATTATCCACCAATGTAGATATGAAAAGGAAGGTCAAGTGTACGGACAGTACACATGTTGGCAATGTTGGTGGGAGGATTCTTACGATGACCTCTAGGAGGAATGGGGTAGCAATGAACTGATATCACACCAAGATCCTTGAAGAAGCAGGCGAATAAGTCTTCCCGACAATCTGACCCATCTTTGGTATCGATAGGGCAATTTGTACAGTTCCGGTACAAGTATCAGGAGTTGGGTGAGGTTCTGCAAGAATGGGGTTGCCAGAGAGACCTTAGATTTGATAATGCTATAGCTTCAGTTTCAGATGTAACTGTTATGAGACGGGAATGATCGGGTAGGGTACAGAAAGGGACTCTGCCCACTTGCTTTTGGAGATATTGTTGTTAGAGAAAAGTGTTGCATGAGTAAGGAGCTGTGGAGGGATCACGAAAAATCTGTCCCATTTGGCTGGGCTAAATAGAGTATTTGTTGAGCTAGGGTGGTAGGACGGGGAAGTGTGCAAGGGAGTATTATTGAGGGGGGTAGTATTACGGAGAAGTGGAGAATAAGGTTGTAAGGTAGTAATAAGGGGGGATGGGGTGTTTGATGAAGGTTGTGGGGGTAGAGGTGAAGTTGAGGAAGTTGGGAGCGTAGGAATGTCTCCTGGAGACTCAGTCTCGACTTGGGTGGATAATGTACTAGTACGCATTGAGTGCTGGGTGGGTACTAGCTGTAGTGTTCAGAGTCGTGGTCAAAGGAAAGCCTGGGACTGGGGAACCGGGCGAGATTGAATAGATGGGTCTATTTGATAAGAGGCAAGCCCCATTGCTCCTAATAAGGGTATTACGTCTTCATTACTGGCCATGGGAAGCCTTGACTATGTTGGGGAAAGAATCAGTCCACCCTCAGGGGCCCCTTGAGGGGTAAGGGCTAGTCAACTAAAACATGGGAATACCGTGCCTATGGGTCCCTCAGGCCATGCAGGACTGGCACAAAGTCAGCCTTTCATCCTCTTAGCACGGCTCTTACATCTTAGGAAGTGGATAGTAAAAAGGGTTGGAGAAAGGACGGAAACGAAAGGAGTGAGAAAAGACCGTGCAAAATTAGTTGCGTCGAAGGCTGAGGCCCAAGGTAGGAGATCCTACCCCCCCCCCAACAACGGGCAAGGGATTGGGGGTATTTATCATTAGTCTATGGATTGCCCAAAATAACTGTTTGTCACTACGCAAACCTATCTCCTGTTTCCTTTTACAAACTGATTATGAATTTAGTATTACTTCCTTTAGTGCATTTAGGTTTCATTGAAGTTACATACATTTTACATATTAATAACAACTTGTCAGTCATAATCTTAGTTCTTGGAAGTATCATGTAATGTTTTTAGATCTTTCCTTGTAGAACTGTATGCCTCTCCATTTCATTTTTAATGTTTTGTAATCTTGCATTAAGGCTCAACATTCAATTCTAAAAGTCAGAATAAAGCCAGTATCAATAAAAAAACAAACAAATGTTATAGATTTTATTCACAAAAAAGGTGCTTTTGGCATAGAGTATTGTACTTCAAAAATGAAATGATCTGCCTAGTAATATGACCTACATAATTTTTTCCACATCAACTTAATCCAAACTTAAAAGTAATGTGGCTAATTGCACCAAAAATATATGTAGTGTATACATAATACAAAAATTTATCACTATAAAAGATTTCAGTAAACAATACTATCAGAATGACAATGAATATCTCCTAGCCATTCAAACTCAGGTTCCTTAAAAATGAAAATAAAATTAACATTGGTATATAAGACAATTATAAAATATTTGATGCAGACACACAGTGCACAGACTATATTTTCTTGCTCGCACAAGTCCACAAACTGTCAATCATGGCGCTGCTGCTCCCAGACACGCTGCTACACACTAACATCTGTCAAAGAAGGAAAAACAATTAGTTTCTCAAAAGGTGGTTTCTTGCAAAGTGACTGCCTTTAACTTTATATTTAAATTTTAGGCACTCCACTAAATGTACAAGAAATAAAAGATACTTGCTCCTCTGCATAACATGACCACTTCTATTTTGACATGGTATACTAAAAACAACAAGACACAGGATACTTGGGTGCTGGCAAGCTGGTTGGTCAGATCGGCGAGGCACCTGGGACTGTTGCCTGTAGCCGCCACACCACACAATTCTCGGCACAGCCGTTGTAGGGGTTTATGCTGGTCCCTCACTATTACACCATGGCTCATTACTCCCCAAATCACTAACCCCAAGTTGCTTGAAGACTCTCTGCGACAATTTCCATCATTGGGTAGGTTTTCAAACACATTTATATTTGTCACTTTGTTACACAAAGCCCTTTTACTTCTCAAGGATCTTTCTATACTATATCACTATGGTGATTTTATAGCAGTTCACTATTCCATGGTATCAACCATTCACTTCCACGAGTGTCTTTTCTTGTGTAATCCAGTTACTCCCATCGGCTGAACAGCTCAGAATTACTCTAAGGTACAACAAATTTAATTGGCACAGACCATATAAACAAATATTAATGACCACAATCTAAAATCTGAAGCCAAGAGCTCATTTTGTTCCACAAGTTTAGATTGCTCCTAGTATTTAGTTCTTTAGCTTCTTCAGTGCAATGTCATTTTAAGTTCTCTTGAAATCACTTCTTAGTTTACAGGGTTTGAAAGAATTTTCCAAGTAGAGATGTGTATTTAATTCATCTGCCAGGTTTTCATTTATACTCTAGTCATCTTGTTCTTCATATTTAATTCTCAGGAGCAATTGCAGATAAAGTATCACAGCACTACCACTCTTGACAATTCTTGATGCTTAACAGGAACAGGTGTGTTTCTTGATGGTGTTGTGTTGAATGTGTTTCTTGCATTGTTGACAGATGAATAATATGACCTCCACTCTTTTATGTGGATAAAGTCAACATGATCAGCACATAGTTCATCTATTTACTATACATAGAAGCAATCACAAAACATTGTTCAACCACTTACATTGCCATTATTCTGCACCAATCTCAATTTAATGTAAACCTCCACATCAAATATTTTCCATCACTAAACATTTCCCATCCTACATGGGTTAACCGATTCACTAAGAAAAAACCCTTCCCAGTAGATCCCCACTATTGCCAGGCCCACGCTTCGTCCTCACACCCAGCAGCACACAATGTGGGCAACACCAGAGCTGCCATCCGTGATGCCACAAAGCACCATGCCACCAGCTGCAGTAGCAAACCGTCGGCGCCACCACAACAGTACCCAGATGATGGATGATGATGATGAAGGCCTCCACTCCTGGCCACCAATTACCTCACTTGTTGACCTGGTTGACATAGGCGTCAAGCTCGGCATCCAATTCTTCAGCGGTGGGCACAACCTGGTTCCTGCCCCCCCGCCCACCCATGCCTCCTCTGCCTCGGCCTCCACCACGAGTACTTCCTCTGGTGTTCCCTCTTCGGTTGCTGCCGCGAATACCACGGCCCCCCCGACCACCTGGAAAACATAAGCCACCATTATACTACTGTTAAATATACAAGATTTTGCCTGTAAGAAAAGAATGAGTGACCTTGACCAGATAATACAAAGAATACAAAGTTAATATATATTCCAAACTTAGAGGTATCCTTACTTACCATAACTGGCCCCACTAATGGGTCTAGGTCCTTGTGCAAGTCTCTTGACAGGTGCTGTGTTCCTCACAGCACTGGCACCACCGTCCATGGTGATATTCATTGGTCTGCCATCAAGCTGTACTCCATTGTACTGTTTAAGGGCCTTGATGGCATCAGCATGTCGTTCAAATGATACATGAGCTGTTCCAAGAGATCTTCCAGAACGATCATAGTGAACTGCTGCACTTCTTATTGTTCCAAATTCTGTAAACAATTCCTGTATGGGAGAGATTTTTAATAGATTATGGCCAAAATAATAATCATATATAAAAGAACCATAACTAAGCAAAAACAGGATAAAGTATACAAAACATATATCACTATGTTATAATCATTACTGTCATCAATACATCTTGGCCAAGCAATTACCAACACACATTCTGACTAGTGTGAATAAATCTATGAATGTGTATGTGTGTGCGTGTGTGTGTGCGTGTGTGCGTATGTGCGCGCGTGCGTGCGCGTGTGTGTATGTGCGCTGCGTGCGCGTGTGTGTATGTGCGTGTGTGTATGTGCGTGTATGTATGTGCGTGGTGTGTAAGTGCGTGTATGTATGTGCGTGTGTGTAAGTGCGTGTATGTATGTGCGTGTGTGTAAGTGCGTGTATGTATGTGCGTGTGTGTTGTGTATGTATGTGCGTGTGTGTATGCATGTATGTGCGTGTGTGTATGTGCGTGTGTAAGTGGGTGTATGTGCGTGTGTGTAAGTGGGTGTATGTGCGTGTGTAAGTGGGTGTATGTGCGTGTGTAAGTGCATGTATGTATGTATGTATGTATGTATGTATGTGCATGTATGTATGTATGTGCATGTATGTATGTATGTGCATGTATGTATGTATGTGCATGTATGTATGTATGTATGTATGTGCATGTATGTATGTATGTATGTATGTGCATGTATGTATGTATGTATGTATGTATGTATGTATGTACGTGTGTGTGTATGTATGTATGTATGTGCGTGTGTATGTATGTATGTATGTATGTGCGTGTGTATGTATGTATGTGCGTGTGTATGTATGTATGTATGTATGTATGTGCGTGTGTATGTATGTATGTGCGTGTGTATGTATGTATGTGCGTGTGTATGTATGTATGTGCGCGTGTGTATGTATGTATGTATGTATGTGTGTGGTGTATGTATGTGTGTGTGTATGTATGTGTGTGTATGTATGTATGTGCGTGTATGTATGTATGTGCGTGTATGTATGTATGTGCGTGTATGTATGTATGTATGTATGTATGTGCGTGTATGTATGTGTATATGCGTGTGTGTAAATACAAATATACATGCAAATACAAATACATATATATATTGTATACACTTGTTCCTTTTATATCTTGTCAGAAAATATGGAGGAGGTTTGCCAAGCCATGCCAGAGGAAACTGCACTTGCATTACAGTGACTGTATTTCAGACTGAAGGACTTTCATCAAAGATCATAATGAGTTTCAATTGGATTTGGATAATTCTTTATAATTACGTCCTTGTTTGAAATTACTGTTGACATTTAACTAAATATAAAACAATGGAAATAAATATAGCTACACTTACATGGATATCTGAATCAGACACGCCGAAGTCTAAATTTGAGATCAACAGCTTGGCGGGACCTGACTGCTGAATGCGGCCACCACCACCTCCTCCACCTCCCTGATACATGTCATGGTTCCAGCGACCCTCAACATTGCCCTGTTGAAAAAAGGTTAATATTAGCAATTCAGTAAAAACAGTTAATAAATATATTCCATTCATAATAACTACTACACAGTTGATCTTAATCTTTCTGGTCCAACTCTGACACAAACTTTAACACTAAATGAATGCACCAATAAACTAGAATCTGTCTTCTTACAAATCAAATTCATGGAATTTATCTAAACATGGAATATTCCTTAACATCAGATCAATCACTGCAAAAATAAGGTTGTATAAGAAATTCACTCAACACAGGTATAGATGCTACAGCCTCATATTTACCACAAAATGCCGAAACTATCCAGTGGATTTTTGGGACTTCTAAAGGGTGTATTATTTTAGTATTTATCAGCTGCAGATAAATCACCTATGTAGTGTACAAAATCAACACACTGGTATAATAAATTAGTGAATGTCTAATTCAGAGCTGGTAGCTTTGTGTGTAATGAAAGCTTTGGAGGGCAACAAAGGTTCATTGTCCTGCTTGTCCTGATAAGCTGTCTGGACTTGCAAGAAACAGAATTCTGAACAAGGCAAAAGTCCCCAACTCGAACGTGAGCACTACCCTAAACACACACTACCACAAAGATCAACACAACCAAATACCATCCTGACCAGGGGTATTTTCCCCCAAAAGGTACCATATTTCTCTTGGCAGTGTATACTAAAAGATGATGTTCTTGTAGAGGACAAGACGTTTAGTTATTGGTACAAGAAATAATCTGCAGACAAACAAAACCAAATATAAAAGAAGGATCTTCGCAAAAGGTACCATATTTCTCTTGGCAGTGTATACTAAAAGATGATGTTCTTGTAGAGGACACAGAAAATACTGCTCACAGACACACGGCTTCAGTTCTACCTTAACCGAGCATTGAGGAGTTTCCAGGATGGTGTTGGGGCAGAACCCAACATCGATTCTCCCCTTGGGCAGTGCTTGAATGGCACACCCAATCATAGCTTTGATTATAGGATAAATTATAAGACGTGAAGTTGGGGATAGCACGTGTGTACTGTTTAAATCAGTAACTTTTTTTACACATAGATGGCTCCAACAGGTACTAAGTCACCAATGAGCAAATTACAAAAATTACCTATCTCATCGGTTTACCCTTTTCTGGTAATTAATATTGTTATTAATAATGGAAATAACAAAATAGTAATAAAGATGTTTATGATAAAAATAACAGTAACAATATTGACATTTTTTTAATATTTTTTTTTATGTTTTCCCACCAACTCAAGGAAAAGTGAAACTGGGTGGCAAGGTCTATTAATTGATTCTTTCATGTCAAGTACTGGCAGAACTATGTTGAAACATTTCACATAATACTACAGTGAGTCCTTGTACTGTAAAGAATTGCCCATTTCCATGTACACAGAAAACTGCTTGGCAGCCCTGACAACACAAACAGAAAAGGTTTCCTGGTCTGCATGGAGGCCACACATCACTTGATTACCTTACTGTGAATTAACCCAGTGTCAATGGGAAAATGGAGCGTTCCCTTTGGCAATGCTTGCTTAAAATGTTTCTGCACAGCACTGGCAATGCATAGCCACAAAGGAGTCAATTAGTAGATCTTGCGACCTCACTTTGTTGAAAGAGCGGGAAAACTCTTTTTTACTTATGCTATCAATATTGACAATTTTGTCATATCATAAATCAGGGAAAAGGGTAAACAGGTGAGACAGGTAGTTCACATAATTGGCTCATTAGTGACTTAGTACTTGTGAAGCCATCTATATGAAAAAACAACTACTAAATTCAACACACAATGGGCAATGCCATGCTCGGCGGCTTGGTGTTAATACCAAATCAAATGAAAGCCGTTTTAAAAGTTCTGTAAAGACATTACCACAGGTATCAAAAAGCCAAACACCAAATGGAAACGGAACCCAAACCCTTAACTTGCCCACACTTGAAAAAACGAGGCCGTTTGCAGACCTGACGCAAAGCGGAGAACACATTCCAAGACTGGGCACCAAAACGAAAGAAACAAAGTGAGCATACTCTTAATACTTTGAAAGTCCCTATGAAGTCGTCCTTAAAGAAACAAACAAAGAAAAGGTGAAGTTCGGCTGCGACGTGGCTGCATCGCGGGCCATGACCTCACTTCCTTTGTGGAAATGTCCCAGCCGAGCTTCCTATCACGTACGAAATCTCAACCTCGGCCCCTTAGCTCCTCGCTTCTCTGAGCGGCCTAGAACCCGCCGAAATAGTACTCACCCTTTGTCCGAATCCTGCTCTGTTGCTCACGAAGGGCCGCCCGCCGCCGCTCGCTCGCCCGCGGGTCTGTCCTCCTCCACCTCCACCGCCTCCTGCAGCAGCTCCTCGACGCAGTCCTCCGCCGCGTCCTCGGCCTCCTCTAGCACCTCTGATTCCTCCTCTTCGATTCCCGGGCTTAATCTTGTTTGCTTTGATGATGTCTTCCAAACTCATATCAACCTTAGCTGTCATTTTGAAGGATTCTCCACTGACCCCTACACGTCCAGTAACACACAGTATGGCGATTGGCGTCCCTCGAGCCCGGTTCCCAGAATGCATTGCGTCTCGCCGGCACCGTCCTTTTACGCGCGCTGGCCGGGACTTTGGCTTCCTTCCCTCGTTCCTTCCGCATTAATACCAGTCACCTCCGGTAAATCTATTGAATTTAATTGTTTCT
>NW_020869206.1:65000-69781 GCF_003789085.1 Penaeus vannamei
TCCTTGCAATGCACCAATATCTTATTTGAAAAAAATATTTTACATGTCAAACAAGGTCAAGAGGTAAACGAAGCAAACAAGAATCAGTTCTGAGAGAGGATAAACAGTTCTTTTAAGAGAGAGAAAGTTGTGTGTGTGTTGTGTGTATGTGTATGTGTGTGTGTGTGTGTGTGTGTGTGTGTGTGTGTGTGTGTGTGTGTGTGTGTGTGTGTGTGTGTGTGTGTGTGCAGGTGTATGCATATTTGCATGTTGTATAGTTTTACTTTATTCTAGTGTCGGATTTCATAATAGATTAAAAATCTCATCAAGTTATCAATTAGGAAGTATCAGTGACGTAAATAGAAGTTAGTTACAGAATTAAACATCCATTTTGATATTTTGCTTAATGATTATTCTAAAAATTCTAGTATATATTTTATGTCATACAGACATGAGAAATTGTTATCTGGGAACAAGAGTGTATTCCTAGAAGACCTGAAAGGCTTAGTCCGACCTGAAGAGGCGTTCTACATCAACGTACGAGGAGAAACTGACAATAAGACCTTTACCTCAACGCATTTTTCACAACTAGCCAGGTAGAGCTTAGCTATATTGTTTCTGTCATTGTTCAAGTATCTAGTTTTCTGACATTATCACTTTGAATATTTTGATACTTTGAAAATATATTGTTCTTGTATTGATTTTAATCTCTTGATTATTTTGTTAATGGGTATTTTGGATGATTTGAAATAAGGATTACTTTTCTTTGCAGTTACAAGATGAAAATGAGAGGCATACTTGGAGATTTAAAGCAAAATATTGGGAAACCAAAAAAGAGAGCTCTCAGATACTTCAGGAAAAGTGCACAACCATCATTATATGCAGATAGCACATTTATCAAAAGGTTACCAACATGCAACAGAGATGATGAAGACAAGGATGCTGGTTATATACCAGTTCAACTTACCTTTGAAGAAGCAAAGCTCATAAAGAAAGAAACCCAGCCATCACATGCAGATCCTCTAGGGATATATGACAGCAAAACACAGGAGTACTTGCATGGAATAGGTGGTCCAGATCAAGAAGAAAATACAATCCAAGATGCAGAATATGAGTACTGGCAAAATCAGGCTAAAGCTTTTAATGAAAGATTGGGCAAAGAACCTACCAATGTGTCTCTGTGGCTGGAATTTGTACATTTCCAGGACAAAGCTCATGTTCATCTGTTTTGCAATGAAGAAACAAGTGAAAAGAATGAGAAGAAGAAGAAGATGAATCAGAGAGCATTAGCTGAGAGGAAGATTTCTATTTTGGACACTGCCATAAAAAAGAATATTAAATCCACTGAATTGCAGTTCGAACGCCTTGACATTGGACAGCATATCTGGGATGATAAAAAATTGAAGCATGAATGGGGTACTTTCTTATTTAATTTTCCAAACAAGATAAAAGTTTGGCATCAGTACTTATCATTCTCACAGACCCATTTTACATCATTTAATTTATCATCAGTTGTCAAAACATTTGCAAAGTGTACAGAAAGATTACAGCAAATACAAAGTGGAACATTTTTAACACATGCAGCACCACCTAATATAGGAAAGTGCATGATAGATGTGGCTGTCCAATTGGCACATGTGTGGCGGCAAGCTGGGTTTATGGAAAGATCAATTGCTCTGTTTCAGGCACTTATATTTTTTATTTTTCCCCTGCTCATGCAAGAGATAAGAACATGACATTAGAGGCAAGACTGGCCTTTTTTGAGCCATTTTGGGATTCAAGAGCACCAAGGTATATTTCTTTAGTTTGTTCAGTTATAGTTAGCTTATTGTAGACATAGCTCAGTACATAATGAGTTAGATTTAGTAATGTATGAGCCACAGGAAATCATGTACTTTATCCACAGATTTGGGGAAGATGGATCTTGTGGGTGGGCACAAGTTGTGGAAAAAAAGCAGCAAGTAGAATTTCCAGAAGTTATTCTAGGTAAGCAAAAGTGCATTTATATTAACATGATCTGATAGTGTTATGCACTAAGGGAACTTGTATGCACCAAGAATGATTTTGAAATATCTAGTACTCACTGACAGTAATGTTGACCAGTCACTTTTATGTATTAACACAATTGTTTATTATTGCCTTTGTTGATCAATGCAGTGAAATGTGTTCTTACTAAAATCAGCAGGAACAAGTTTCAACTGCCAGTTAATTCAGTCTTTTATGTCCTAGATGTGTCCATGCTTCACTAGTAAAATAACTTTTGACAATTTCTTTCTTATCATAGGAGGAACACAAGACGAAGAGGATGAATTATTAGCAGGTGGCGGCAGTACCTCTAGACTGTGGTTAATGCTAGAAACCTCGAGGGAGAGACGACATTGGTTGCCATGGGAAGGTGACCCAGAAGAGTGTGAGGACCCAGAGAGGATGGTTTCATTTGAAGATTTGGAACCTCATATTTTTGGCCTAGAAGATCCAAAAGATCACTTTTACATGATACTGCAGTTTTTCAAATTTATTGGAGTACCAAATATAAACCAGTTTGTGCCATCAGCTCAGGAGAGAGACTTGGCAAAAAGCAAAATTCAAAATAGTGAGGTCAATGATATATTTCAGCCACTCACTCTCGAAAGTCTTCTTGATATCCATTTATTTGGTACTTGTTTACAATTTGAAAAGAATGTCAAGGCTGGTGAATTTTTTAAATTTTCTGCCATTGGACCATCATTAGGAACAATGCTATGCCAAGATTACTATAGATTTGTGTGTCAAGCTGTATTACAAGTATCTAATATGTTTCCACAACCACAGAGAACCAGTTTGATACTTTTATATATAAGAATCCTCGGGTTGCGCTATTCAGCTTTGAAGAGGAATATCAAAGAGAAGGAAAAGCTCAGGCAGTTTGGAAAAGATATAAAGAAGCAAGTAAAAAAGCTTGTGAAATCAGAAGAGTTTAGATCTTCTCTTGTGATTTATGAGGAATATGCTAAACTAGAAGAAGTTATGGAGCACTTTGATGATGCAGAAAATGTATATGTTATTGCACTTACAGCTGGAACAGCCACAGGTAGTGCACTAGACATTTCAAATCCAAATTTTAGTACTATTGTAAGTCTGTTTACTGCTTACATGAAACTTCAGATGGATAGAGAAATCAAAACAAGTAGTAACAGATTTATTAACAATATAATCTATTCTCTTTGCTCATTGGTCAATGATGGGAAATTCATAGCTGGAAATGGTGTCTCAGCTCCAGGTGGAAGCATCTTAAAAGCAAAAAGAAAGCTCTTTGAGATACAAGAATCATATACTAATACTTCATTTGAGGCATGCAAAATAGGTGAGAAAAGTGACATGGAAAGGCTACTTGCAAGTAAAGTTATTTTCTTTCTTAGTGTGATCCAGTTGCTTACTGTTGGATTCAAACCTGCATGCTTAATATTTGAAACAGTTATTGATAAAATTAATGGCATCTTTAAGGAACCAGTGGAAGTGAAACTAGAAGAAATTACTTTACCAGATGAACAAAAATCTATAAAAATGGCCAGCTGTAATCAGAATTCAAATAAAGAAAAGAATAGAAAAAAAATGCTTGAAACTCTCTATGAAGATTATCTCTGGTTAATTAATGTTTCTTCCAAGCTGGATAGCATCATCAGAGATGGAAAAATGGCACCTGCCATTCTAAGACCACTTCTTGCCGATGCTGTTAAAAGTGCCCCAGAGAACCCAAACTTCCTGGTACTACTCGCCCAGAATCAGGTAAGGACTCATGGACTTACCCTTAGTATCCCCCATCTTGTCTTTGCAGTTCTAAAACCTTTGAAAATGATAGGTATTAGATATTTTTATGCCAGAGGTAACCTAGAAAGTTTATTTCCAGAACTGGCGAGACCTGCTGGGTGGAATAAACAGTCATCCAAAGAAAATCCCTTCCATTTTGACTCTGGTCTCCAGGCTTCTCCCTCACCTTCATAAAACACTTGCAGATATTGCCAATACGGAGGAAGGTTAGTATTATTGGCAGATTTTTTTAATATAGCAGTTTTATTTTTTTCATTATACCCTCTTGAATACAAATACAAATGTGTGTGTATCACTTTTTTTCCCATTGTGTGGTGTGTGTGTGTGGTGTGGTGTGTGTGTGGTGTGTGTGTGTGTGTGTGTGTGTGTGTGTGTGTGTGTGTGGTATGTGTGTATGTGTGTGGTGTATTTATATTTGTGTGGGTTTTATATATATGTGTGTGTGTTATATATATATTATAGTAATATATATATATATAGATATATAGATATATAGATATACTAAGATAGACATATATGATAAAGAATATATATACTAAGTATATACAATATATTATATATATATAGAGGATATACGTATACAATAATATAGATATATATATATAATTAACTATAATAGTAATATCTAATATATAGTAAGATATGAATATGCATATAAAATATAATATAGTATAATATATATATATATATACTATTATACATATAGATATATAAATATACACACATAGTATTATATGTATATATATTATAGATATATTATAGTAAGTACTTATAATATATGATCATATATACACACACACACTAGATAATAATAATATATATAACTGTAATATATATACTCAATAATGTGGTTCATACCATATAATTTTAGTATGATATATATATCATATATATATTATATACTCACACATAATATATGGTAATACATATATATAATATATATATAATATATCATAATATATTATATAATTTGGATTAGCATACTATATATACAT